>JAAAKG020148442.1:0-32064 GCA_010014905.2 Druon quercuslanigerum | reverse complement strand
TAATTTGTTTCCAGAAGCTCCTTTGGCACCTTACCCCCCGGGGCCTGGGGCTTCGCCCCCCCCCCCCCCCCGCACCCCTGTTAGGGCTCTACACTAGACACCGCGCCACTATACTGCTCAACCCTGGCGGGTGCAATCTTCATTGTTCCAAAAGCGGATAAAAGACATTTATACTCGTTCATTAGTATATATTTGAGGTTGGCTTAAAATATATTATATTATTATATTTACCAATAGAATTAAGAATGACCACCAAAGTAGAAACAAAAGTATAAATCATCCTCATTTTTGGAAAATAGAGGAAACACTGATTAATGCTTTAATGAATAATTTGGTTAAGAGCATAGTCACTATCTCAGAAATTATTATAGGCATTTATATATTTCTTTTTCATAAGTTATTATAAAATTATATATTTATTTAGTTCCTTCAAACTAATCTGACAAGTGGTATAATATTTTACGCTCTATGGAAAGCCGGTGTTTGCATTTTTTGTTAGAAAATCTGACGAAAAATATAAAATTGGAATCTATTTACTTTTAAGTATTTAAACTATTTGAGTTTCTCAAGGTAAAATGAGATAAAAATTACACGTGCTTCATTTTTCTTGCAGGTTATATTTTAAAATGAATAATAGATGATATCCGAGCTGAAAAATTTTAGACTTTCAAATAATATATTTCAAAATTGAATAAATCACATCCTAGATAACAACTATGCTGAAGAATTTTAGCATTAGGTTGTGTCAACATACAATACATGCACACAGTCAGCAGATCGTAAACATGGCGTGCACATTATCTTGTGAGCTCACAGTAACTGCAGCTGGGCTGCAGAAGGAGTTGCTGATTATTATCATTATGCTCAGAGTTTACTGCAGGCTTATGGATTTTTTACCAAGACAATGGAATAGCACACAAAGCCATGTCTATCTAGCAGTTTTGGCGAAACAAATCCCAGTATTAAATCATCCATCGTATTCACCTGATCTAGCCTCGTGTTACTTTTTTCTGTTCCCGGAGATCAATTCTAAGTTGAAAGGATCCAGATTTGAGTCTGTAGATGAAATGAAGAAAAAAGCGACGCAGCTCATGTACGATTCATAATTCGTAAAAAACGGTTAAGAGATCGGGAAGGGAACTTCTTTGAATCGAGTTTTTTTTTACTCAAAATTTGTTGTTGTTGCTCGTAAGCTCGACAGCTCGTAAGTGATCACCTAAACGTAAAACACGCGAACCATCCTGAAATGGATTCAAGATCTTCAAGGGTGGACCTCAAAGAATCACGTTTTTTTTTTTTAGAGCATGTATCTCAACATCAAAGTCACTACTTTGTTCTTGTTGGATCCATTATTAAGAGGTTTTATTAATCTTCGAAGCAGATAGAGCAAGGAACTTCGGAAGATCCTCATCTTCTGTCAACTTTGCAAACCGTCGAAGAAGACCAGCAATAAAACGATGACTATAGGCAGCAACTCTAATCAATTTGGGCCGAGATGCAATTCTGTCAGAATGGTCAGTAGAAAACTTCTCCGTTTCGACAGAATGGTGAGTGATTTAACACAAGTTTTGATCGAAGACTTTTGCTCGAGGTCAAGGCCCACAGGCAATATTCCTGCCAAAATGAGGAGTGGCGAACTAGCCAAGAAGGTACTCGCTATCATAAAGAATGACTCAATAATTAATCAGATAAGAGACCCCTGGAAGAACAATGGGCTGGGTTGTCCTCTGTAGGAACATGTTTCCATCTTGCTAGTGGAATGTACTTCAGAATTTAAGCAACTCTATTGGACACAAATTTGTGCTAAGGAGAATAATGTTTTGCTGATCCGAACCAATACCAATGTAGAATCGTGTGTAAGTATAAAGGTACATTTTAAAATCCTATTGTAGAACTTAAAAAGCGTAATGCTTTGGGTAGAAATTGTACATCACAATGTTTAAGTCGTGGAATACTCAAGGGCAAAAGAGGACCTACTTTAGACTTGGTATATAGAAAAGTAACTATCGCATCGTCATCTTCTCGAAGAATACGTAAATAAATGCCCAGGAAGTCTCTCGTCCCAATCAAACTTGTAAAACCAAAGTTCCTGCATTATTCTCTTAGCTACAACAAGAACCGGTGAGAGCCACCCTAATGGATCATTAGGTTTGACTATGACAGAAACAATTTGTCGTTTGGCAGGTAGTTCGATTGGTCGCGCATCAACCTGCATTCGCAAACTATCCGTAGTTGAATACCAATGTAGACCTAAAACTTTCAGCTAAATGTTGTTCCCAGCAAAAAATTTAAGAGTTCATTAATGATTGCCAGAAGGACAATCAAGCAGCAGTTGCGTATTATTAGAGGCTCATTTTCAGCAATTTAACCCCCTCGAGTCATTAACTTTTCGATGGTAGATTTAGCTTTTAGGAAGTCAGGCTCTTAATCTTTAGATGATTGCTTGATGATTCGGTTCGTAAGATAGGGTGCACAAACTGTTCCGTAAGTTACAGCAAGAATTCGCCCAACTTCCAACTTAGCTTCCGGAGAATACCTAAACATGCGCTGCTAATTTTGATCACGCGAATCAACCATAATTTGCCAAAACATTTTCTTTATGTCGGCTACGCAAACCAAGCGGTGTTCGCGTCATCGCAATATGATAGAAACTCAGTTAATTAGCAATTTCGGCTCCGTATAAATTCGAATTCAAGTAAGGCCCGTTGAAAATGAGGCTAGGTGCGTTGCAAACTAATCGCAGGTAAATAGTAGAACTACCTATCTTGAGGCTATTAATCCAGACTGTATCTTTTGTAAAATTAATTCAGCACGATTTACGGAATTACCTATATCAATAGGTGGGCCATTCTTAAATGGCAATCGGATCATGTACGGACCAGAAGGTAATCGTCGTTGGAAGGTTAAAAAATGTTCTTCATAGCGACCTCCATCTTTGTTTAAAGAAGATTCGGAAGGATGTCCTCAGGTAGCACTTTAGTAGTTATATTAGAATGTGCTGTAATAGTCCCATCTAAGGCTTACTGCTGGATTGGACCAGATAGAATCCAGCCAAAAATAGTATTCTGAGTGTTTAAGGAGCCTAATGTTCCTTGTATCAATCCAAGCATTAAAAAAAATCCGAATTCATCAGCTCCTAAACACATATCAATGTGCGTGTTACTAAAAGGATCAGGATCGGCCAAACATAATGGTCTTAATTCATTTCAATGTAATTTATTTGGTGACATAGATGGAGTATACAAGATTTAATAAAACTAAAGTATTTGAAGCAACGAGTCTTTGCGTACTGTCTTTTGGACGTAACCAGACAAAAAAGCTACACTCTGAGGCCTGATCTACTAAGACTCGAAACACATTTAAGAAACAGACTACATTTAAAAATATTATGATTCTGCTTACCAAGAAGGCACTTAAAAGTAGTAGAGACAGCATGGCTCTTAACTGAGGAACCTTTTTTCTTTATTTTTATTAAAATATATTAAAATGTATGGATATAGGTATTTTCAGAAAATACAAAATAAAAATTATTTGAATGACATTTTTTACATTTTGAATAATTTGTCAAAATTTTAAGATAAAATTGAATAAGCTAAAAATAATTTTTATGAATCTAAGAGGTATTGAATAGATTTGAAATATTTTGTCTGAATAAAAATACAAAGTAAAGAAGATTGCTATATAATAAATAAAATAAAAAATTTGTATTCTGAATTGTTTGCTTAAAAGAAATAGATTTTTGAAAAGTCAGCTGCAAAAGGTGAATGCTTTTGTGAATGAAATTGATAAGTTTTTAGGGGACTTTTTTGAAGGTGATAATATGTCCATTGAGTAATTTGTAAAATAAAAATTGATCGAGCATCAGTCCGGATATTTAATAGTCACACACTTCGGGTTACAAAGAAAACAATATTTCAGTTAACCTTTTTTTAAATTAAATTAATGATAAACAGACTGTAAAGAATCTTGATTTTCAACAACTTCGGTAAAATTCAATGGAAAGATATGGTGCTGTTTGCCTACTTGACATTCCCAAATTTCAATTGGGGTCATCTTGCTAACTACACCGCTTATCATGTTTATTTTTATTCTCGAATGAAATCTGTCTGCTTTATACATTCCACGAAGAATCCCAGTATATTCCAGTATTGCAAAAACATCACCATTGGGTGCTGATAATACAATATATTCTTGGTTTAGCACGGACACATAGCGATCACGTTTTTCTAGCAATTGAATTGCTTTATCGACCGGAATAATGTATCTTCGAAATTGAAATCGCCGGCTGGGATTAATGCGGGGAATAAGTCGAACATATCCTAGCTGTCCAAGTGCATATCCAAGTACTTTAACAGTAGGAGGCTTGCCAGGAGGGGATGTTTGCCGAAGAGAAGGCTCCCTAGAAGAACTTTGTCTGCCAGGAAAACTTTGTCTGCCAGGAGAATGGAGTCTGCTAGTAGAATGTTCTCGGTCAGGAGAATTTTGTCTACCAGAAGAATCAGAACCAGGATTGAGTTCGCTGTGAAGATTCAAGGCGGATTGTAAACTTATCTCTGCAAGATAAAATGCAAGATTAATTTCTTCTGTTCAAGATATGCCACGGTGAGCCTAAATGTAGTTGAACTAAATACATAACACATAGATGTGAAACAAGCAAGGTGCTTCCAGGATAATGTGGTGCTAATGGGGCCGGTGATTTGTCAAGCTCAGCTTAGAGGGCAGCACTATGAGGGGAGATATATCTGGTATGCAAGCATAAGGCACTATCTGCAATTTCTTCAGTTTATTCAATTTTCAGGGGAATAAAATAAGGATCTGATTTATATTAAATGTAAAACTTGATTGTTTTAATTTTGCTCCATGAGTTATTCATCCGCGGAAATAAAAAAACCTCCAGCATCTCGAATTTGAAAACAAAAATTTTCATACTTAATTATAAAACGTTTAAAAAGGGCTACAACAATAAAAAATCTGACCACAAATGAAGCTTATGAAGGTGAGCTTTTATCTTAAAAAATGTTTACTAAGGCTCTGGAAGTGCTAAAAAATTGTTCTTTTTTAGTTCCTGTTAAAACACAAGTTTTATTTTTTCTGTATCCCAATAAAGATACTTTTGCAGAGTTTAAGTTTTTCTCTATTCTATAATTTACATAAACATTTTAAACATAAAAATGTTTCTTTACCATTGCATTTTTCAAACCAAATTTTTCAATAAAATTTCTGCAATTTATTAAATTTTTGTGTTAAATAATTTAAAAAAAACATTGAGTATTATGACAGTTAGGTATCAAAATTTGTTTAAATTAGGTCGGAATCGACTGGCGAAATAAAATGGAATGATACTTATTTAGCTAATAAAATAAATGTATAATTGAATAGACATTTTTGAAAATATAAATACCTTTTTTGATTTATAAAGATATAATCGTTAATATTATTACATGTTAATGATGAGCTACATCCCCTTTCTCCTTTTTTTATTTCTTTCGTCTTTCTTTATTATTATCATCATCAAATTATAATAAAAGAACTTTGAAAATAAAAATAAAAAATTAAAAATAGCATTACCAACGTATCGGTACTCATACTGTACCCTTCTCAAGGCAAGAAAAATGTAACAGGTAGAAATTGACAGCAATGCAAAACCGGTGGAAAAAATGGATTTTATATTACAGATAAATTTTTTTATCAAGGATCTTAAAACAATTATTCCAAACTTCTTTTGCAACACGCATACTGACTTACGCATTATTTTTTATATTTTTGAAAGTCTTAATAGATTTCACTTGTTTTTAATAATGTTGATATTTCTGCGAATATATTATACAAAATTTCCGGCCATTTGTTGCCCATGAAATATCCTTTTATTAAATATTTAATTATTTTTCTCTTATAATTAATACATGTAGCAGCGAGAAGAACAGCAGCGCCACCAGCGGATAAGTTCACGACTAACATCAAACTTTATTCCGCCACAATATTACTCCGCCCTGGCCGGTGCTAAGGGATATCTAGAGAAGGAGGCGACAATCTTTCTTAATGAACTCGGATTGGTTGAGGCGCGATCCAAGATAAATGTGTTCGCACAGGAAAATCTGTTGCACTGCGTTGGAGACGTCTTACAGACGTGCCGTCCGTGCACGAACCCATAGAGCCGACCAACCGCATACAACCTGTCGTGCTGCTTCCGCCTGAGCTGTGTCGCACACAATTCGTCGCTATCTACAACAGCTCGCAATGTCCTTGAGCAAGTGCCACCATAGACCGCAGCAGCACACCAGGTCGCACGTGATTGGTTGACTTTATGGTTCCGTGTACGGACGGCACGTCCATGAGACTTTGCCAGCGCACTACAATGGAGTTCGCTCTTGTTAAGCTGTTGCAGTAGTGATGAAACTGAGGGCGTGCCTTGACCCGCACTCCAGTTGTATGAGGACTTCCTATCCTGGAGCGTATCTGAGGGCTAGTGGTGGGGGAACATTGTCGCTTTTTCCGCAATGCAGCTTAAATGAATTGTTTTTATAAAATTTCAGAAATGAGAAAATCGAAAGTGGGAAGTGCAAAGGGAAAAAAAATTTCTTGGGAAGAACTGAATTTTGAGCGGCTGAAAGTGGAAAATCAAGCAGTTTCAAAATGTTCAAATTGTAAAAGTATTTTAAAAAATACTAGCTACGGCCGTCTTCTAGCTCATAGGTATGCGAATATTGTTGATCCTTTGGTAATATAAATGACTTTGCTCCTGAAGCCCATAACAGACCTTGTACTCGTTCAATTTTTTATTTATCGTGCACTAGGGCAAAAAGTATCGTGTGTGTTACGTCCAACATTGGCCAATCCCGCAAGAATGTAAAGCTGGCCGACACAGTACGCTTTTTGTAAAATATGCTCCATTTTTTTTGTAAATTGCCCAAAAATTAGAAATTCGTAATAAATTTTGGAAGAAAATGGTGACGCATACATTTATGCAAGGATGATTAGGAGTAAGACCGAAACATTTCTAGGCAAAGAACGCTTTTTCTAAAATTGGAACAAATTCCGTAAGAATCGAAAAAAATGGTCGATCCTTCGAATTAAATCGATAATCAAATGTTATATAAGGCAGACTTGAAATATATTACGATGTATAGATTTATTATATTATTATACTTACCAATAGAATTAAGGATGACCATCAAAGTAAAAACAAAAGTATAAATCGTCCCCATTTTTGCAAAGAGGAGGAGATACTTCTTAATTTTTTAATGAATAATTTATTTCACAATGTAGTCGTGATCTCAGACTAATATAGGCCTTGAGATTGTGCTTTTTATGTTTTTTTTTATAAATTATTCAAAAAATTATTTACACAGTTTCTTAAAATTGATTGCACAAGTTATGTAATCTTTGACGCTTTAAGGGCAGCCGAAGTTTGCATTTTTTATTAGCAGCACTCACGAAAAATATAAAATTCGAATCTATTTACTTTTTAGTAATTTAATTATTTGAACTGCTCACGATAAAATGAGATTAAAATTACACGTCCTTCTTCTTTCTTTCAGTTTACATTTTTTAAAGTAATAATGATCCTTGGTATTATAAATTTTTTTCGAAACATTGATAATTGCATGTTCATAAATTTAAGAAGTTCATTTTGAAAATTCCTTAAATTCCATCTGAAAAACAGTATTTGGATATATAAAATTGTTGGAATAAATTATAGGATCTCAAACTTCAGTTTTTTGATTTGCAAAATAAAAGAATTTAAATTCGAAGTATTTAGAACACATTGAAGGGTAAAGCATTTAAAGTGGAACAAATAATTTAAAAGTTTCAAAAGTGCCTAAAATTAGAAAGTTAAAGCTTTATTACTTTTAAATACAACAATTTTAGGAGTCCCATTCTCCAGAGATATTTTACTTCAATTTTTTTAGTTTATGAGGAACAATCATGAATCTGGATCAAGCTAGAATAAAATGGTAAGTCTGGATAGGCCCTGGCTCGATCGCCAAGCCTGGCCCAGGCTTAGCCATTGTACAATATCGATTCCTAGTCATTTTATTTTAGGGCTGGTTTTTGTTACGATTTTCTAATGAAAATTCGAATATAAGTATAAATATATTTTATTCTAATTTCAGGATGTTATACAATTAATAATTCTTTCACCAGAATGTGTATTATTAAAATCAGGAATTTCTCCTTCGGAGACAGTATTTTCACAATTATTAGCCTAACCTATGAAAAAAATAAGAGCCTTTACACTATTCTGGGGTCATAAAAATATTAGCTTACACTTTTAAGGGTGAGGGGGATGCGCCCTAAAAATTCAGAATGTCACATAGGAAGAGGTCAAAAATGTTTTCTAACACATGAAACTTCACTGATCAAAAAATAAAAATTAAATCCGTCTCGGTACCTTAAAAATATGAATTTTCGAAAATAAAGTTTATTTTCAATCAAGAGAGACGAATCTTCTAAGAGAAAAGATGAATTTCCTGCTTCTTAGGACGATTTTTCAACAGAGCAGTTAAATTAATTTAAAAAATTAATTTAACAAAATAGTGAAATTTTCAACAGAATAACTAATCTTGCAACAAAATAGTTGAATTTTTAATTTCCAAAGATGAATTTTCAAGAAAGTAGTTAAATTATAGAGCTACAAAGACGAATAATTTAAATCAAAACTTTTAACCGGAAAAGAGGAATTTTCAAAAAACAATTTTCTATAAAAAAACATGAGTTCTCAACGAAGTACTTAGAAAAAACTAATGTTTAATTAACATTATTTAATAAAATAATTAAAAAATACAAACGCATATAATGTTCACTTACGTCTTAACAAATCTAACCGAATAAATTAATATTTGTTTGAATCCAGCACGTATTGACTGTTTTTAAGTCACCGGAACAACTTTCAACAGAATAGTTGAATTTCAAATAGAAAAAAATAAATTTTTAACCTTTAATTAGCACAAACGAAAAATAACGCTATTCCATTGTCTCGAGGATGGCAACGACATCTCTATTGCAATAATGGCAATACTCAAATAAAAAATTCGTCTGCTTTAAAAGATATTCAGAAAAGATTTTTTTGTAGCAATCTTTTTTATCAGCTAATATTTTTCCAATTAGACGTAGCATTTTTTTTAGAATACAGCTAGACATTTTTTTAAAGCATTGTCTCTTGTCTGTTGTCAAATTGTCTGCATCATCATTTATGACAATAATGCATTTTTAATTTTTGATAAGTTTTCTTCCATACTTGAGTTAAATCGTCTAATGGGCGAACACTGATCAGCAAGGCTCAGGTCCAGCACGGTAAATTCAAATTCTAAATAAAACTACATTTTATTTTTAATCAGTCATATTTGTTTGCATTAGCTTTATCTTTACCTTCTTATAAAAAAATACTAAATGATGGGGCATTAATATGCTGCAAAAATGCCAAGTGGCATTGCCCAAAGATCCCCAAAGATTAAAATTAATTACTCATATACACACTGTAGAGAATCTTGACTTTCAACAACTTCCGTAAAATGATATGGAAAGCCTGGTTGCTGTTTGCCTACTTGACATTCCCTTATTTCAGTTGGGGGAATATTGTCAACTGCGCGGCTAATCATGTTTATTTTTATTCTCGGATATAGTGGATGAAGTGGGCACAGGGATACCTTTAATACATCCTTAGAATGCACTTTTATGTCATGTGAGTTGTCGTCTCTAGGACATCCTTTGGATTTTTTCATGTCTTTGAAAGGACCTCAAGGCGTCCGTAAAAATACGTTGCTAGAACAAGTTTAGGACTTGTGTGCCCATTGGGTACGTTTCTGGGCTAGCACGGACACATAGCTACCATGTACTGCTATCAATTTAATTTATTTATCGGAAGGAAAAACGTATATTCGAAATTGAAATCAGCAGGCTTACCAGGAGAAGACCTGGACCTGACACGAAGAGAAGACGACCTAGGAGAAAGTCTCCTAGGAGAACTTTGCCTGCCAGGAGAATGCCTTCTGCCAGGAGAATGTTGTCTGCCAGGAGAATGTTGCCTGCCAAGAGAATGTTTTCTGCCAGGAGAATGTTGTCTGCCAGGAGAATGTTGTCTGCCATGAGAATGTTGTCTGCCAGGAGAATGTTGTCTGCCAGGAGAATGTTGTCTGCCAGGAGAATGCTGTCTGTCAGGAGAATGTTTTCTGCCATGAGAATATTGTCTGCTAGGAGAATGTTGTCCACCAGAAGAATTAGAGCCAGGATTGAGTTCGCTATGAAGATTCGTGCCGGACTGTAAACTTAATTCTGCAAGATGAATTACAGTATTAATTTTTTCGATTCAATATATCCCACCTTAAGCCTAAGAATGGTTGAACCAAATACATTAGATATAGATACGGCCTGAGCAACGTGCCTTTCCGTCCCTTTCTTCCAATGAAATTTTTAGTAGCACCAGATCTCAAAGCAGTAAGTAGGTCAAGGACTAACTTAAAATCTCAGAGAGTTAAATATATAAGAAAAAAAAATTTCGAACTTTTTTAATGTTCAATTTCAGTTTAGTCTGTTTAGTATTACGTGCAACAGGACCTTCGATACAAATTTTTCGAAATAATTATTTAATATAATAGCTTGCATCCTAAAGGTATCTTTACATTCTCATTATTTATGATTAAGGAAGTATTTGAATTTTCCGAAATTTGACACTGCAGTTTTTCGTTTTGAAACTTCCTGAATCGGAAAATCAAGTTTTGGCGATGGCGGCTGTTTGACGGTCCATTTGGTCAATAGACCAACATTTTTAAAATCCATTAACTGCCGCTTAATTCAAATAAATGGGAGTGAATAAAATTAGGGGATAAGAATCTGATAAAGGCCATAAGAATGCAAGTTGAATTTAAAAGTTTTCAAGATAAATTAAAAATAATAATAAACGCAAGAAGATCCATAGCATTCAAGGGGTTTCTATAAAAATTTAAAGAATTTCGGATGAATCCAAAAGAATTTAAAACTAATTCGTTAAATATTTAAAAATTCAGAATTTAAAATCCTTGATATTGAAAATTTTCTTTGAAACATTCACAATTGTATGCTTTTAAATTTAAGAAGTTTAAACCCTTTAAAATAAAAAATAGTTCCTAAAACGTAACGTTCTCAATTCAATTCACGTTGTTTGATTTACAATATAAAAAATTTTTAATTTAAAATACTTGAAACAGTTGAAAGAGTAAAGAATTTTAAGGTTATTTTATTTAAAATTGAAAGCTTTAAGACTTGAAAAATTTCAAATTGAAAAATTTTTCAACTGATAGTTATTATTTGTGATCGCTCAAAATGGAATAATTCTGTAGTTTTAATTTATAAATTAAATAATTTATAACTTCAATTGCTCATTCATGGGTAGTATAAAATTGAAAGCCAAAACATACTATTTGAAACATTTTAAATTTCGAGATTGCTAAATTTTTTAAGTTACGAATTAAAATTTATTTAAATGTCGAATTGTACTTAAATTTTAAATACCAATATTAACACTAGTTACCATTAACAGTATTTAACTTGAAATATTTTTTATATTCAAGTGTAAGTTTCATTTTTGTATTTGATTCAATTTCAAATGTTTTTCAAACTAATTTGAACGCTTCAAATTTAGACTTGTTCTCAATGGGGGAAAAGTCAAAAGACTTTTTTTAGTCAGAAAAGTCCTAGATGTTGAAAGAAATTGCAACAGTTACTTATTTAAAATAAAGTCCCTATCTATATTGATTTTTTAAACTAAAAAATTCTTCAGACAATTTTTTTTCAAAAGATTAGCACATATTTTAGAGTATTAAAAAAATTTTGAAGACATTTTCGATATACTTCAATAAATTGAAGCGATTTCATAGGATTCTTAAAGTGTCCTTGAAAACTAAAATGCTGAAAAACAACCTCATTCCATGCAAATGTTTTGGTTAAATCCTGTTTAGTTCGGCCCATAGGAACTACCTAAATCAAAATCACCAGATAACAGGAAATTCTTTAGCAGAAATGTTATTCTGGGCCTCTAACTTTTCTACTTACGATAGAGAAACTTGGAAGTTTGATACAAAATTCTTCTTTGGTGTTTCAAGTCGTAGGTACCAGTTGCATGCAAGTCGGTATAATTGCGGCTACTGCAGAGATCTTTTAATTTTTTCAGGGCTGAAAATTTTGAGGCTTGTCATTTTCAAATTAGCAATAACCATGTTCATTAACCTTTAATTTCGGGAGATAAATTACATCTTAAATATTTTTTAAGTAATTCCTTCATCCAGTCCATTATCGTTTTAGGATTTAATATTAGTCTTCTTTAAAGCGGTTTAGGAATTACAAAATACGCTTGAAATGAAAGGTTTATGAAATTAAAAATAATGTTACAAAAGGTTGTGGAAACTTTTGGAAATGTCTGTTGATTATCCTTATTGTGAAGGATCCCCTTTGCTATACTTTGTGCCTAAACGGATTTTAAAAACTGAGAAACTGCTTTATTCTAATTAGTGTTTTGATAAAACATTATTAATTTTTTTGAATTTCAAGTTTAAAATATGTAATTATACATTTTACCATCCATGCTGGGGCGGGTGGTCATTCCAAATGAGCAGACTAAAGTGCAAATTGTTAAATCATTTAGGCGAAACAACCAATCAAATGGAAGCTCTGAAAAGGCCGCATTCTGACAGCAGCACACCGAATAAATACCAGATTAAGACAATTAAAGCGGCACTGGAGAAGAGAATTGATGGGCTACAATCAGGGGAAGTCGCTTCAAGATTAAAAGATTGCTGCTTCTAGAATTTGTCCTTTACCGTGATTTGTTCAGACGAATGTATCAAACTTTATTCATTGAATCTGGTGGTGGAAGTACCGTGGGCGGGAGAAAATATCCAAGTAATCGAACAAGACTTAAGAAGATAAGAGTCCAGAATAATGCTTTGAAAAGAGAATGACACAAGGTTATTGACGCTAAGGTTGGTAATCGAGCTTACCAACTTGTAATAACTGCAGAGTAAGGCGTGGTCTAGTCTCTTAATGAAATATTCTGCCGATTGAAATATAGATTGAAGAAGATCAACATGAAGCGCCTCTCAAAAATCAAAACGATACCCGAAGACAAAGTAAGAGGGGAGTTGTCTTTGGAGTAAGTGGAGAAGACAACTGGAAGTTGAAATGGAGGCTAGATTGAACAAGATTTTATTGTAGAACCTTGGTAGCAGTGGGGATCGAGCACCCTGCAGAACCTTCGCGACGGTTGTATTGGATGAGGTAATTGATTTAACTTCATTCTCGATAAGTATTAGTTAAATGTTTAAGAAATGAAATTTGTCTTCGTATAGTCGCCACCAGATCATAAACAGATATGCTTCTCGTTGTGATCTGACAGGCCTGAGGCTCAAAAGTACAGAAACCCATAAGCAACGGCAGTTAAACAATTTACGTCATTCAAAACCGTAGCGGATAACTGAATATTCCCGGCGCTAATTTAAGAAGAACTTCAATCATTATTCGGTCCATTGTGCAATATTTTTTGGGTGTGTTTAGCAATGGGATATACCTGGGTATGATGGAGAAAGGCAGTTGCAGCTGACGAGGATACGATATTATTTAGATATTCTTCAACTTCATTTAATTCTTGAAGTTGCTTAGCATTGTTGCTGGTTTGAAATTCTACATGACCAATTTGAATTTCTGTCATAGCCGAAGGGCTGAATTTATCTACGGTGAAAATGTCGCTGTTCATTGAGTATTTTCCGGATGCTTTAAATCCACTAATAGCCTTCTGGGGTATTGCAGCCTTCGAATAGCCGCCTCCAAAGATCGTTGTAATTTCATTAAGTGTGATTATCTAATCTGGATGTGTTCGCAATTATTGCAGACATGCTTCTGCGTAAAAAGAACTACATGTTTTCATAAAAAAAACGATCTAATGGCTGCAATTTGTGGCATGTGTAAGGCGGATTACATAAGATATATACGTGATTTTTTCGAGCAGCTAAGAGAAACTTTTCGTTCTTGGTGGTCGTTCAGTGTCTATCCAGAATTATTTATACTGGATCATCTGCCGTTGGCTTTACCTGACTTGGAAAGTAATTGAACCACATTGGATAAAAAATGTTAGATGTAGTTTTCCTTCAGACAGAAGGATGACAAACAAGACACTTTCCTGAAGAGGCATTCATGGGGTACTTTCAAATATATTTGAAGCTAAGAGAGATCATCAATGGTAGTATACAATTTTTCGTAGCGATGCAGCAAAGTTCTGTGGTCACATTTCGCCTGATGTTCACGTTCGCCTGATGTTACAACTCCAACTTAATCAATTCCTTTTTGCAAAATGACTTTTGATTGTTTTTTTTACCAAACTGTAGTTCCAGTCTCGTCTTCGTTGAAGGTTTTGTGTGGCGGGAATTGGTGTACATTCATAGGGTCAGTGAATACCAATCTTTTTAATGTCATTCCATTTATTTGTTTAAAGTGAAGAGGTAAATATACAGCGAATAAATCTTTTGTAGATTTGAAGCTTGATAATAAAAAAAAGAGGTAAATTCATAAATTTAACAAATTAAATTGCTAATCGAAGCAAATCATTTAGAGTAAGCTAGAAGAACATCCATTTCACGGACGTGTTTCACCAGTTTATTTTTTTGTTCATCAGAGAATGTTGTTCTAAATCCACAATGATTAACTACTTGTAGTTTATTAAAACCACCTTCATCTAGTACATTTTTCCGTCTTCTCCTCAAAGTTTTTCCGGTACTTTTTGAGCTTTAAAAGCTTTAGCAATGGATACTTGTTCTTGTTTTATATCTTTAAAAGCCAGGTTTAAAGATATAGGACCCCGTTCTCTAGGTAGTCCTTTTTTAAAAGCAAGCATTTTCCCAGTTAGCAAAAAAGTTTGAAATGGGAAATTATAATTAGAAATGGAAATAATTTATTAAAAATAAGTTTGAATATTTTTAGGTTATAACCTTAAAATTTACAAGCTGGTCTGTTTCAAAGCGCTAAAACATTAAATTTAGCGGTTAAGTAAAGATCCTTTCAATTATAGTTTAATAGAAAAGTATAATTATGAATGCAACTATATTATTAACCTTTATAAGAATAATTTGATATATTTGTAGGTTATAATCCTGAATTTTACATCAAAGTCTCTTCTAAAGAAGTAAAACGAGAACTTGGTTGTTTATAATTATTATTCAAAATCTTAAATTTTATTAGATAAAATACAGAACAGACATAAATTTAAGAATAATATAAAATTACGAGATTTATAAGATAATACTTTCATGATAACTCCTCTGAGTCGTATTTTAAAACAAAAATTTCATCACATCATTATTTTTCGAAACAAAAACCTGATGTTGGTCAAAACTTACCTTCCCACCATACTTTTCGTTTCATATTTAATAATACTTTCCAACTTTGCAGTTAGTCTTTTTATTGATCTTTAGTCTATTTTGGATATTTTGTTTCACTCATTCTTGATCATTTTCTTTTAAAAACTTTACTTTTCTTACTTTCAGTTCGAATTACGTGGTCGTTTATGTAACTTCAGTGGTAAACTCTCTTATTGACCCCATGCCCCACACGGACACTATACCCAACACTTACCTAATAGATCTTAAGGATATTTGTTCTGATAATGATAAGATAAAACAAATAAGTATATTAGAGTAATATTACGGAAATTACGGAAACTGCGAAGGTAATAAGGTAATAATAAACTGCTAATGATTATATTTAATTTTTTATTGTTAGAGACAAGGATATCGAACTGAAAACGGATTTTTGAACAAAAAGCGAAACTGCGCTAAGTCCACTTTACAAAAATGGAGGTTTCTTCAAAAACCTTACATAAACATTATTTTCTTAATAGATCCAGAGATTTTGTAGCCTTCTGGCAGGATCTTTGGAAAGAAAATTTCGGTTAGACTTGTGTCAAATTTGTAAACTGCGATATCTGCGATCTGCATCCGAAGCCTTCTACTTCTATACAAAAGTAAATTATTCACGAATAAAGAACAAAAAATTATCGCAATAGATAACGATACTCTATCCAAAAAAATTTTATCAAAACGGATGCAGATCTCGCTAAGTTTTGATGAAAATCAGAATAGATTACAAACGTTTTACAATTAGAAAGAAATGATAAAGATTCGGAAATAGCTGTTCATCTGAAACTGATTTTACTACTTGAAATATCCACTGTATGCAATTCCATTTGGCATTGCTATAAATACGTGGGTTTTATCCTTGTTCTGTGGCAAAAATAGAACAGTTCGACTTCGGTTGAAAAGTTTAATAGGTAATGCTCGGATAAATGTGTTTCCTGGTAAATCTAAAGTAACAAATTTTGGCACTCGAAAATTATCCGGAACATGAACTATACGGTCTCTATTCGAGGTAAGTTCATTTGTAATCCAACCATATCCATCTGGTGTTCGTACATAAACGATCGTTTTACCATATAGTGAGATGTAAATCCAAGGAGGTTCTAACATTCCGTAAGAGGAGAGACTACCAGTAAACTCAGTGCTATCCGAAAATCCCACACTAACGATACTTCCCTCGTGAATCTGAGTTGTATGATAAGGTTCGTACTTTTGACGACTTCGTGTAATATTATGCGTGGTAATGTTTCCATTTTGTCCAGATTCCTCTGCATCCAATCTTTGGCCACTTGGTTGAGCATTATGCGTATTAATGTTGCTGTTTTGTCCAGAACCCTCTGCACCTAATTTGGTAAAACGAAAACATGTTAATTATTTAAGAAGGAGACAGCACAGAAAAACAGGAATCGTGTACACAATTAATCTATTTCATTTATTTAAAAAGTTTCATTAACATAAAAGAATTTGGCATCCTCCTGCATCCGTTTCGCTGATTATTTGGTTATAAGTGCAGAATCTTTAATTTGAAATAGAAGTGTACAAGATTTATCTTACGTCTTCAATGTTTTAAAATTTTAAAAGTGTAATTAAGTTTATAAATTTACACGCTATTTAATATTTTTATCGACCGGGATTACAAAATCTTAAAAATTAAACATTGCAAAAATTGGCCGCAGAATGTTGTGATAAAAAACGAAAAAGTTTTTAATTAGAATTAAGGATTAATATACCAAAACAGCTGTGCTATTTCGAAGAAGAAAACCATAAAACACGTAATATTTCTAACAATTATAAATATTATAACTTATTACACTTACATTAAAAGCGAAGCAAAGCCTCAACTGCAATGAGTAAAATACAAGCAACGATCTTCATTTTTTACAGACGTCAGCTTCTGATTGAAAAATCTCCTAAATTGAAACTATGAAATTTTCGAAATGGCTTAAGTACTATATAGTTATCAGTATTTGATTACTAAGCTTTATCTATTCTACGATATGAAGATTTCATATTTGCTCATATTTACTTAAATTATTATCTATATTAAATTATCTTCAGTAGTAAGTCAAATATAATAATGTTTAAATATAGATTAAGGTTGGCATCGGTGTCATAAGTGTGTCCCAGATTGTCATTAAAACTTTTTTAATGTCGCTCACCTTATATTTTTCAAAAGAAATTTCAGATCCAGATGCTTCTAAAAGTGCTAATTTTATAAACAAAAGCATTATGTAGCATTTATTCACAGTAACAAAAAATGGACACTTTCAATATTTTTGAAGCTTATGTTTCCGTTTCCAAGTTAGGAATTAAAAGCACTATGCAGGGGGAGGGGGTGTTTAATGTTCCTCAAAAATGTACCACGTATTTTACGAATGACCTATCTAAGGCCGAAACTTCACCCAGTCCTAATACAAATTCAGGAATACGATGGATTCCTAAATTACAAACTAGGGTTATTGAACAAAAGCCCCCTAAACCTGCTAAAAGTCCAGGATACAATCTACCAGTCCTCTACAAATCGTGAAGCCTAGGAAGGGTGATCTAAGTGATCTAAGTCTAAGTCAACAACTGTCGGGGTTGGGACAAACCTAAATACGGCTTGTCTTTGCCGATGAGCTATATCTTCTGCCCACATAATTTTCAAATTTAATTAAATTCTCAGTTGAAACAGAAAATGTTCAAAATCTTTTAATCAAAATAAAAGAATGAAAACTATGGATGAGAACAGGGAATTTTTCAAACAAATTATAATTCCGATTAGGGACAGGGTGTTTTAAAATATAAATTAACTCTGAGCTAGAACAGGGAGTGAGTTTTTGAAATAAATTAAAATTCTGATGAATCGACTGATGCGGTTCGAAGTTTACAAACGAAACTTGTTTTTATTTCAATCAATAAATCGCAAGAGCCAGTAGACCAAAATCTTCAAGATCTATTTTAATTAAACAAAGATAATAGTTGACATTGTACTCTGCAGATTTTGTTTCACCAAGAAATGAATTACATCAAATTGAAGGGGCAAAATCCTTCGTGAGTCGACACAAACCTGTCACTCGCGCTTAGAAGGCCCCTCATTAGTAACTAATCCATTAGTTAGATTTGCTAATCCTTTGGTAACAATCAATCAACCTAACACGACAAACAGCATGGGATTCTTACAAAACCCAGTGATTAGGTTTACCATGTAGCTTCTGGCTTTCAGTATCCTGAATACTGTGTCTAGTAATCAGCGCTGCCCCTGCGATGACTATTTTTCAAGTCTAACTTTCGGCAACTTGAATGAAATTGATTCTCCTAGTTCAGAGAATAGAGCCCCATTATTACAGTCAAACAGTTCATATCACAGTATCTAAACAGAACGTGAAAGCCCCCTTGCAGGATACTATCAACAACATAAGCCGACAGTTGACTTCGCCCTGTTAGATGATTGGCTTCACTTTCCTGAAGAATGCCTCCAACCCTATCAAACTAACACTTTTACTGTTTCTGCCAACCCCACCGTGAGTTTTAGTCAAATAGCTGCACGCCTTCGAAATTTATTGGAAGTGATCCACAGCCAAGGTGCTTTTACATGATTTAGATTATGTATAGACTTAAAATTAAGGATAAGGATAAGGCTGTTCGAGTCCGCCAACGTTATGGGTAATTATTACATTCTATCCCTTGCAGCAAATGGTGGTCCACTGCCAGAATTGGTATATGTAGCGAACCTATCATTTCGTTAATCCATTTAGTTTCCTTTATCATCGAAAGGGAAGCTCCGATGAACCTCCTTGGAGATGAAGCTATAAAGCCTATTTGTGCCACACCCGTAACTATTCTCTCGCAGTAGTTTACTCAGACCTTTTGGACAAGCTAGTATTTCAATCACCAATCGCATTATAACTTCTTCAGGTACCATAAAATAGTCCCTAAGAGTTTGCTGCCTGAGTCTAGTTAATGCCGGGCACTGTCCTAAGAAATGCAGGGATATTTTATTATCCCTGGAGCACTTCCTGCACTCTGTTGAGGGGTTATATCCCATTTTTGTATACTATAGTTCAGGTGATTTTCTGCTTGTAAGCATATAATCCGCTGTCCTTATGTTTGTCTTGGATGGACGCAAGATTTCTCGGACTTTCTCCATTCTGTGCATGTAATCAAGGATGGCCTTTGTCTGTCGAGAACTCTGGATTCGTTCCCAGTATTCCCGGTGCTTTGTTCAGATCTAGCTTTTGATGCCCATTCCGCTGCAGCAAGAAGCTAGTTCCAGCACCGGTCCCGGTCCTATGCATTCACTTTCTGCGCACTATTTGGTCGAATAGTTCTCCATTTTATTGATCCTGAACCCTGTGCTGTCCTGATTTTCCCTCTTCTCTGGAACAATCTTTGAAGCAGATTTCCCTTTAGATGAGCGGTTTACCATTTTCTTTCTACATATCGCTACTTGGGATGCAGGGGCGGAATATTTTGATGATTTTCAAGCATTTTTTATATTAATATTGCCTTATTTCTAGAATCAGCAGTGTGTCCACTTCACTTGGAAGCCAAGTGTGTTCAGTCCACCAAAACCATCATCAACGAGCCGCCATTGCAGTTAACGCAACATGCAGGGGTTCTTTACAGATCATGAACCCTATCGTCACTGTGGACGTAGTCCTTATTGCTCCCGTCAAACCCCTTAGCGCTAGCATTCACAATTGACGTATTGTTGGACTGATTACGTAATCATACGTTGATGTTCCTATTTTCATAAATCTCTTATTGAGTGCAATAATTTCTAACTTATTCTGAAAAGGACGCCGTCTACTACAATGCACCACAGGCCGGTGACATTTTCCCACCCTCTGGGCATCTCCTTGGCGCTATTCCCCTAATTAGGCCTTCGCTCCTCTTTGTATTGAATCTCCTTAGAAGTTGGCCGGATCTCTTTTGCACCAGTATAACCCTTCTTCCCAGGTTTAGAAATGAAGGCCACTCTGATATCCTTCCATGTCAATGGAACGTGTTTTAGGGAAATACTAACTTTAAATAGTTTCGCTAGTTGAGGAACGATGAACTCCATATCTTTTTGTAAGAGCGCTGAAAAACGCCATCCGCCCCTAGTTATTTGAAGACATAGAACGACCAGCGGCCTATTTCACCCTCCTGCTATTGACTACCTTCCCGGTTCCACTTTGTATAAGTCCTAAAGTGTATTCACGGGCTTTCTGATCTTTGAAACCGCAAATTTTCCCAGGGTAACCTGAGGAAGATATATGTTTGTGGTCCGACAGAGATTCTCCAGCCTACTACCTGGTTCCTCAGTGCATTCTCAGTTAAACACTTTTCGCCTTTCTCCGCTTCTGCCTCTGAGATCCATGCTGATAAGGTTAGGTACCAAGATTGGGGTAATTTCTGTCTGCACCGCAGACGTACGCCTGGTTATAATCCCCGAGGTGCCTTTGCTATGGTGCTTAATCTGCATCATTGAAATTGCTGTATCAGCCATAAAAATACTAATTCAGGACATCTCTAAAAGACCAGCCTCCTCTTGCTCGTGGGCCGAATAGGACAAGTTGCCCTAGATGACACTGCCATATCCAGTATCCCTTGTGAGCAGCTTTGGTTGATTTTCGAGAGCCGCGCTTCGCATGCTCTTGCTTACTGCGCACCGCTAAGGTAGACGGCCCCTGAGGAGCCCTCTAACCTGGGCGGCAGATAAAAGAAGAGATTCGGATCGGATCCCTTATTATTTTTGTTTTTATTCATTGCGTTGTCAATTTTAGTCTAATGAGTAGCTACGGAAATAAAGTACACCCTCTGCAGAGCTCTGGTTGCAGAGAATGAGTCTATATGCTATGGGATTCGAACTGGTATCCCAAAGTTTCCGTAACGACCCCGAGACCCAGATCCCGACGTGTGCGCTCGACAAAAGAGGACATTCCGAGTTGTTCCAAGATTTGTTAATGCTGGTACCATCTAGCCTCTGAAACGGGGAGCAAATCATGGCTTGGGGGCGTGAGAACTGGCGCCCTAAATATTCCAAGGGGCTTTCCTTATTGCTCCTTAGTTTATCCTCCTATTTAGAAATCGCTCCTTAGTTTAGGACCTTATTCCTAGTAGTCATGATGCCAATTTTCTTGCTTTTTATTTACTTTGAATGAACATCTCTGTATAGTGTGTCTACCAGTACAAGTAGAGGGAATTAAATATATTGAAAACACGTTCTCCTTTGGGGAATAGGAAACTATGCGGCTGTCGCTATCAAAACAGAAATAAATTAGTTTCGAAGATATCCTATTCTTATGATAGCATTTTCGATGGATAGAAAAATCGCACGTTCAAAAGAATGTAATAATATTTACTTTTACGCTGAAATCTGAAATAATTAATTTTTCTCTATTCAACGCTTATTACCGGGAAAGTTTCAGATGACTGGTACCGTCACGATTACTAAGGCATTTAGCTTATTATTCTATTATTTTATCTTATTTATTTTATTGAATGTAAGAAATATTTATATTCATAATGAACATGCAGCCAAAGAATTTACTTCTTCAGATAAATGAAAGACACGTGTCTGCACAGTTAAATAAAATATTCTTAACATCAAAACTAATCAAAGTAGATAGTTCTAATATAACATTAAAATAAAACATGTCAAAAAAATACTCGACGTTGGATTAAGAAAATTAAATATCACTTGGGGCACCGCCCATTTTTCGCTCGGCACTGTTCGTTTCTCACAAGCGGTGAAAATTTTGCTGGTTAGTATATAAGAAGCATTTTGCCTAATATACCCAGCGGGCGATATTATGCGTTAGGGAATTGCTTTATATGTAGTAGTGTTAAATTAGGTTATAGATTTAGGTTTGTTTGCGTTAGATAAGAAAAAAATACGTTTCTAATAGGAAACTATCATTTTTGCTCATAGAAGGAGCGGCAAAATTTTGACTGAAAATTCAGTACTTTGAAAGAAAATAGCTATGTATTATATTAATTAGTATCGAGTCAGTAAATGATTTTATATGCAATTTTTATTTTTTACTAAAAAGTGGTAGGCATTCAATTGAGGCATTCTTATATCCTTGGCAATTAATCTCAGTTGCGAGAAAGGTAGCACTAGCGCTGCACACCGACCAAATGCGAAACTAAGGCGTGCAATGCGACCGCGCCGCTGGAGGAGCATTAGTAGCGGGAAATTTAAATTAGTATCTCACACAGTATGAAAATGATATCATTCACAGCTTCTAAAATTAATTAAAGTTAAACGATTTAAATTATGAGCACATACATTTGTTTAAAAATATTCACGCAATTATCACTGAATATTTCTTCAACTCCAAGAATTCGGAGAGATAGGAGAGATTCAAACAGAAAATTCAAGAGAACATGAATAAGGTTTGCGTGCGACTGCTCGAATTGTCGTTTCACGCTCGTATTTTAATTCTCTTCTCTATTTAAATAAAAAGTTTCGTATCCTATGTAAATAAAAAAAATGTGTTATGCAACATTTTATTGCATTTTGCGTCGCATTTTCTATAATTGTTTTATCTTTAATATTGTTTGTTACGATTAAAACAAGAAAAGGTTCATGAAATTAAAAAATTAGAACCCTAAAGCGAAACTTTTTTGAAATTGAAGTAATAAAAAATAAGCTGCGAATAATTTTACGCAATTTTAGGCAATGTTAAGCTAAAAATATATTAGAAATTAAAAGAATAATTTTTGGTAATACTTGTAAATTGATTATTCTTCGTATCTTGCATAGTTTAACCGAAAAATAAAATTTTGTATTTTTTATTTCTTTGTTTATGGTTAAAACCAAAACAGCAAAATTGCAACTTAATATATTTACTGTTTTAAAGGTTATCCGGTTTTGCATTTAAATATCCCGCTACTAATTCCCCTTCAGCTGCGCAGTCACATTGCGCGCCTTAGTTTCGCATTTGGACGGTGTGCAGCGCTAGTGCTACCTTTCTCGCAACTGAGACTAATCGCTAAAGATATAAGAATGCATCAACTTGAAAACATGAGTTCATTGGCGAGGCGGCAGCGTCCTGCCAATTGCTATAGCTTTTATTATCCAAAATGTTAATTCAAATTTTCGGACTGAACAAAATAAATAATTTTTTTGGACACTGGTTTCTTGGAATTTTTCGCAGTCACATTTTTTCAAAAATACAAATTTAAGTCACAGGTGACAAAGAAATGCCTGCCACGCCTTAGTCCAAATAAAAATTATATTTAAAATTGTTTTCTGACTAGTAATTATAATTATTTTCATTAAAAATATTGAATTTTCCGTCAAAAATTGACTACATTAATTTACTTATTTTGAAAACCAAAATACATAATGCCAAAGCACATAATGGAAAATTTTTATTCTTGAAAACACATTCCCCTTGTTATAAGGATTATTTTTCTTTGCATGAGATACGTCAAAAGACGACGTCTCTAATTTATCTGTATTATCATCGTTCAAATAAATCTGTTCTGTTATTTCATTTTCTGCTGACGAAATAACCCCAAAGTTCTCATATTGTCGAAACATGTTGTCAATGAAAAAATCACAATTTAAGTACAAGAAGATTAAAATTTTATTACATAATAAAGATTGCTCTTTGTACGTATTTAAATGCAGCATCTTTTTATCATTTTGAATAATCTCATGAAAAAATATTTTATTTATAATATTAATCTGTTAAATATATTTTTTCAGAAAAATAATCTAAAATTTGTTTAAACTATTATCAAATTTATAGAATTAAGAATCACATTAAGAAAAAATTTGTTCTGTAATAAAGCTAACTTTACAAAATAAAAATTATCGTTATCGTTTAATATATTTTCCAGTACTTAAAAGAATTAACAGTTATATAAAAGATTAAACTAAGTTTAAATATTTGAGGGCATTTTTCAAAAGAATTAAATCTCCGACTTGGAGCAAGAAATTTTCAAGTAAAAGTAAATTCTAAGCTGGAGAAGAGCATTTTCCAAATTTCAACCAATTATAAGTTGGGAGTAAAAATTTTCGAAAAAATTGAAATTCTGGTTTAAAAGAAGGAATTTTTCAAGCGAATCATAGTTAGGACATGGAAGAGGGATTTTTCAAATTGTAATAAATGCTAAGTTAGAACTGGGAATTTAAAAAAATACTTTCGTATTTTGTATCTCTTCCCCAATATAATATTTAAAAAATGACAGTCTGGCCTCCAGGGGCAAACCTTTCCTGATCATCATTTCCCCAAAAAAATACTAAGTTCAAGGTGTGTCTTCAATGGGCATCTGTTTCGCACTGAAACATCAAGTTCATGATAAAGCGGCATTGATGGCCAGTCTTTCCCGGGCAAGACTTACCCAGACAAATATTAAAAACATTGCACTGTGGCCTCAAGGCCACAGTCACTTTCTTGGAAAAGAATATTTAGTGGAAGACTCAGTGGCATCGACAGGCGAGCCTTCTCCGGGCCGATCCGCCCTAAAATAATATTAGGCTATGACTCTTGGGCTTCACTAGGAAGGTCTTCTCATTATAAGTCTTCCCCGAGTATCACTTCCCTAGTAAATTATTAGGACTAAGGCACTGGGGCATCGCCAAGCAAAATATCTCCGGACGCCTATTCGTCATTGAAATATTTAGTCCATTAGAATCTGGCATCGACGGCAAATCTTTCCCGGGCATCACTTCCCTTAGTAAAATATGGAAACTGTGAGACTATGACGTCAACAGTCAAGCGTTCTCCATACATCACTTCCGCAGTATAATATGAGTTTAAGGCACTGTTGTCACGACAAGCAAGCCTTTCAGAAAAGATTTTCCAGGGGAAAAATTACCCAATGATGCGACAGTGCATTGGTCTTAATATTTTATTCGGTAGTGATTCCCGGGGAAGGCTTTCATAGTGAATACTTTCACATCAATGTGCCATGTTCTTAATATTTGACTGGGGAAGTGACGCTCGGGAATGATTTTTACCCGTCAATCCCCATTGTCAAGGACATAATATTTCGCTGGGGAAGAGATGCCCGGTTAAGGCCTACCCGTCGATTCCGTATTCTCATAGTGTTAATATTTTACTGGGATAATGATGCCCAGACGAGACTTGCACGGCGACGCCAGCAGGTCGTGGTGTTAATAATTCTTTGGGAAAGACACTTCTGGAGAAGGATTACCCAGGCAAGAGTTGACCGGCGACGCCACAGTGCCTTGGTCTTAAAATTTCTTCGGGAAAATGATACTCGGGGTTTTGCCATAAATTTAATATTTCACAGAGAAAGAGATGCCCGGGGAATGATTTTTCGGCGACGCCACAGAGCCTTGCACTTACTTTTTCTCTGGGAAAGTGATACCCGGGGAACACTTGCCCTACGATTCAACATTATCATAGACTTAATATTTTACATTGGGTAAGTAATGCGCGGAGCAGTCTTGCCCTGGAAAGGCTTGCCGGTAAATGACAGAGTCTTATGTTCGTAATATTTAAATAGGCAAGAAATTTCCGGAGAAGGCTTGCCGGCGGAATATTTGCCTGTAGATGCCATAGTCTCTTGATCTTAATATTTTACTAGAGAAGTGATGCCAGGCAAAGGTTTACCTCTTGAGGCCACGGATCCATGTTCTTATTATTTCACTGGGGAATTGATTATTGGGGATGGATGCTCTGCAGCTGTCTCTGGGGACTTCTTGACGTAGAATATGATTGCGGTATACTATGGTGGAAATAACACCATCTTGACACGCTAAAATAAAACCCTCTGTGTCTGAATTAGGTTCTAATAATATGAGAAAATCAAAAGTTAGCTCCTTCTAGCTCCATTTCTGTAAAAGTGCCCGCTCAATTTCTTCTGAAGAAGCTGTTGGCGGAAGTTTTCAAGCTCTGCTTGTTTTTCTTGGGCCAAGAGTCTTAGCCGCCTGCTTCGCGGTTTTTGAACGAAACGCTAATTTGCCAAAAATCTAGTCTTTCCTAAACATTTTTGAAAAGCATATCTTCCATTTGCGCCTGAGAATCATTAGAGGTGTCTCAACTGATCTGATAATAGAAGCATCAACGGAGGGTGCCATCAGCCCCGTCTTCATTCTCGATTCTAAAAGATTTGTCTGGAAGGTTAGCGAGGGTAAAACTATTTCTGGTACCGCGGTTCTAGTGACCTTTGATGGACAAACGCTTCCCCAGGACATTAAAATTAACTTCCACTTCTCCCCTTTCTCAAACCCTCCTCTAATAGACTTGCTTCAAAGTTTCCCTCCAATCCTTTCTCTTTATAAAAACACCAGCCGAAAACAATTAATTAGTTCCCGAAACTAATGCAAGTATTCGAATTCCAGTTATCATTCAATTTATAAACTTTGGATGTCTTCTTTAGATCTTGCTTTTAAAAATACGATCAGTAACTTCAAGAAATTAAGGAGTGTTTAATGAAATTGTCGTTGTATTATAAATAAAAAACTCCACTTAGAAAAAATATTGCATAACTATTTGGTCGTATTATTGAACGAAACTTGACTTCAGAACAAAAATAATTTGTTCCTCAAAGAATTTTAAACAATTTGGAAAGATCGCCTCAGTTATTTGGGCGGTGGACTGATTATGGCAATAAGGGAAAATATTTCTTTTTCCCAAGTCCTTGTCTGTAAAGTTCCTGAGCATTTAAAATTGTTGACTCTCTTAATACCATCTAATTGGGGTGACCTCCTCATTATTAATACCTACAGAAATTCTAAAGCCCGAAATAAGAGCGTATTTGGGAAATTTTCTTCGAGACTTTTTTGGGTCATTTGCCCTCTATTATTATAGAAGAAGATCTCGGATGTCATCATCAATCCTGGGAATGTAATCATTTCTCTACCTGTTGAAATAAGCTGTTTAAAGCTGTTGAAGATTCTACATTTAATATTTTAAACAATGGTTCCACTGCCCGTTTTACCTGAAATAATGAAGCTAAATTGACAATAGATCTCATTATAGTTTTTAGTACCCTAGCTCTGTTGAGCCGGTGGAAAGTCGAACAGGACAAAATGGACAGTGATCACTGTCCTACATCGAATACTTTTGAGTTTTCTTGTTAATACTTTGAATTCTTTTCCCATAAATATAAAATTAAAAAAGTATGTTGGAGTTTCTTACATGAGGCCCTTAAAGAAGATAAATTTAATAATGAACAGCCGAAAGAAATCGAAAGTAAGCTTAAGCTTCGAATATGTTTTTATTCTTATTGTAATTATTTTTTTATTTTGACTTTAAGTTCTAGAAGATTCTAGACTGCAGAAAAATATTTTTAACATTTATTTGCGCACTAAATAAATTGTAATAATAAATAAACTTGAAGCTGCTTACACAAATGTTACTGGATCTTTTGCGCATTAAATAAATAAATACAGGCATTGGAACTAAATGTTTATTTATAAGAAAACAATAAGTCATAATTGTTCTTCTCATAACTATATGACGCAGTAGAAAATTCAAGGACGAAGCAAAGAAATAAACCTTGAAGATGTTAACATGAATTTGGCTTCCATAATTGCGAAATATTATTCTATGACGTGACCAAGAATATTCTAGAAACTTAGCATGGACACGATACACTAAAGCTATAGAATCTTCTCGATTTCGTGATACTTGAGAACCAAAATGTTTGTTAAGGATACAGATAAGCAGAACTAAATGGTTTTAATATGCAATAATTTTGTATTAATGTAGGAATCCAGAATTTGACATATTATAGTAGTATATGTATATCTGACATATTCACAGTTTTCCATTTAAACAATTGAAATTAACCTTTTTGATTGAATATCTCAGTTCGCTCCAAATGCAGTTGTAAAGCTTCTTTATTAGGACTAAAATCGATCACAGCCGGTCCAACCGTGGTATCTTATTCTCAAAAAAGCTCCTAAAACCGTAGATGTCTAGGTAGTAGAAGAAATCCTCTCTGCCGGTTGTATATTGCATGCGTCGAATAATTGCGTAACAATATATCATTATCATGCAGCTCATCAGCATTTACTACCACCTCATTGCCATTCGCATCGTGTGCTGAATTAATGTAAATTTGTAATGAATTAGTTATTCAGTGGTTCACTCATCAAATAGTAAATTTTAGCATTTCACTAATGGAACGTTAGAAAATTCAGAATTTGTAATTACCGATACTACCATCTTCATCTAATTTAATAAGTCTTCGTGCATAGAAATCATATTGTGCAAAAAACTGATCATTACGGATGATTATATCATTATGTTTCAAAGCGATTCCCGGTCGAAGTTGTCTACCTGGTTGAAGGACAAAAATAAATTATTCTAGAGTTTAAAGATTAAATCATGTATTGTCTTATAACTACTAAATTATACCAAATTATAATGAATAACAAGTTTACTAATATTTATCCCAGGAATTGAATATTTATATTTTAGCTCTGACTCCCAAAAATGTTGTATTGGTTCAAGCAAATTATTTAGAGTTGACCAAGACCTTCGCTATAAAGCTCTCTCTAATGAGCCGATAACACTGTTGAATCTCTATTCTCTTGAATCTTCTTTCTGTCAGTCTCCAAGCTGACTCGGTCTCGAAAGCTGTACTTTGAGACATCTCCAAGCTATCCTTCGAAATATGGCGCACGTATACTTATGACACGATAAGCAAACGAAAGTTACAAGAGTTTAAGTTAATGTGTATGCCACCATATGATACACGCTACAATTGGTTTTCAGTTTTATACTTTTTAGTTTAATGGCGAATACTGCTAACCTTTTTTTCTAAATATAATTTTGAAAAATCGCGATCTTGAAGTATTTAAAAAAATTTCTTGTAATTAAACTGCCGAAAAACAAGGCAAAATATTATGCAGATCTTGCCCTTAAATTTGGTGAACAAGAAAATTTCCAAGACAGCTTGGAGATTTTCGATATCCCGATCTGGGACAGTTTGGAGATTTCAATCGAAGCAACTTTTGTTAAACTTAATATGTGCTATTCCTGTACTTTACATTGAGTAAACACTATTTCATTAAATTCCTCTGAATCCTCTCACAAAACACTCCATGTAGGGAAAAAACAAGACGTTTGGGCAAAATTCTCTAAAACTGGATTTAGATTGTATTTTAGTTTTTACATTACCTGTACCGAGAATATTTGCTGATGTTCGGTCTGCATTCATTGATTCTGTAATGAGAAATATAGATATTTTTAAAAATGAAATTATTCAAAGATTCCTAAAATAAAGACAGAAAAAACTAACAGTGAGTAGCCATCCAGCTTCAAATAGGGTTAGAGTCAGCTGATTACTCCCAACTGACATAAAACTTCGCACCATCAGTTCTTTTTGTAAGTGGTGAAAATAAGGATAATCTCATTAATAGTTTGTTTTCCTCTGAATAAGATAAAAAATATAAACATTTAAGTTTTCCAAAAATTTTATACGGAAAGATGTTTGGCTAAACGACTCTGCCAATACCTATAAAGGCTGTGCTAAAGGTGTTTGCACAATAAAATCCGTTGCAGTGCGCTGGAGACGTCTCACCGACGTGCCGTCTGTGCCCGAACACATTGAGCCAACCAATCGCATACAACCCGTCGTGCTACTTCCGCCTGAGCTGTGACGCACACAAGTACGTCGCTATCTATACCAACTTGCAACGCCCTTGAATAAATAACGCCACAGACCGCGGCGGCACGTGAGTTTGAAAGTGATTGGTTTGCTTTAAGGTGGTCGCACAAGGAAATCTGTTGCAGTGCGCTGGAGACGTGTCAAAGACGTGCCGTCCGTATACGCACTGATAAAGTCAACCAATCGCGTGCAACCTGCCGTGCTGCTGCAGTCCGTGGCAGTACTTGTTCAAGGATGTTGCAAGCTGGTGTAGATAGCGACTTACTTTTGTGCGTCACTGCTCAGGCGGAAACAGCACGACGGGTCGTATGTGATTGATTGGCTCAATGTGTTCGGGCACAGACGGCACGTCAGTGAGATGTCTTCAGCGCACTGTAACGGATTTTATTGTGCAAAGTTTTCTATTAAAACTAAAATGTTCTAGTTTCAATTTTGTTTAATATAAAAATAACAATTTGACTTGATAAACTTACTTTAGTGGAATCAAAATGAGTTCTTTCTAAAATCATAAATGAAATACCAAGGAGAAGTAGACAAAGAGTTGTGAAAAAGTATGTTTTCCTGATAAGATAGAAATTACCGTAAAAGCCATAGATGCCTGGACCATACTTTGGAATCTCGAAGTAGAAAATCATCTGGGAGTAACCCTGGCATAGCGACAGGTAGGGAGTTCGATAAACCTACATGCAATGTTGATACCAGCTGATCAAACCAAACGGTAAAAGCACGATGAGGTAAATTGTTGAGAGCTGCTGGGAAGATATGGATACGCCAATCGTTAAATCAACCGAACACAAAAACCTGCCAAGTAGGGACTCCAAAGAAGCTCCACTGTGATAACTACACGCTGAATAAAATCAGTGATCAGAAAAAGATGCAATGGAAAGGTCCAACTGTTCTTTATAGCCAGGTCCTTCAAAGTCACCTAACAGTGGCTATATTCGCTAAGTTGTTTTCAAAAGCTCAACTCGATGACGACCAGGTCCAGGTAATTGAAAAGGTATTAGAGAAGAAAGTTGATGGGGTCTCACGAGGAGACGCCATTCCAATATTTAAAAATTGCCACTTTAAAAATTATGCTTTTATCGACATCTGTTTGGATGAAGTGTCTGGAACTTAGCTCACTAAAGCTATTTGCAGGTTAAAGCTGCTGGCTTAGATTCCTGATGTATCTGTGGAACTAACAATTGCACTTAAGAGGATTCCAATCCAAAATCTGACTGTTTAAACGGGAGCATGAAAGGTTATTGATTTTACCGAGAGTAGTCAAGCTACACAACTTGTAGGGACTGCGGAGCCAGGAGTAGTCGCGAGTCTTAAAAAGATCGACTACAGTCCTCGCTATGGGTCAAAGAGTTTTAATATGAAGATCCTCTCAGAAACCAGAGTTACACCTGACGACAGAGTTCCGGATCGATTTTCGAAAGAGATGGTGGAGACGACTGGAACTTATAAAGAACACTATATTTATTATCTAGAGATACTATATTTAGAGACTTTCTGGCACTGAAGATCGAGTACTATTTAGAAGGCAGGCGTCAACTTATGGTGATTTGCTCAGCGTACATTTTATGACGTTGTAGATTTTACAACGCACAAGAATCGATCTTAATTGTAAATTAAAAAGATTTCTAGCACCTCAAAGTTCGCACGATACTCCACGGCTCGCCTTGTTCATAATTTATAACTAAATTTTAGGCTTATTAGTTCCGATTTCTATTTTTATTGTATTTACTGCCCCTCAAAATCAACATCATCGATGGACAGCGTTGGATGTCGAGACATGGAGGACTTTAAGACATTTGAATTCGTTAGCTCCTTTTGGATAAGTGGAGGCTGAGTTTGCATAGTTGCGCCATCGCCCGCCATTTTGCCTCGCTGCCAACCTAAACCGGTTACTTCTGAAATTCGATCATTGTTCGGATGCCGGGAACCCGAATTGCTCAAGAAAAGCTTCGAGGTTCTACAGACTTCTCTACCTGGCGTAGAACTCTACAAGGTTTCTGAATTTAAGAAGATTTCACTGTCGTTATATCTTAGTACTACAACCCAGGCCGTATGCTATATTATAGTAATCAGAAGGCAAATATGTAAATTGGTTATTTGAATTTAAATCCTA
>JAAAKG020148441.1:0-10252 GCA_010014905.2 Druon quercuslanigerum | reverse complement strand
TTCATATTATTTTCACCTCACTCCAATTAAAATGTGAACAAGAAATGGAAAATTTCATAAGAAAATCACAACTTTTCTAGCATTATTCTAAGATAATATTGTTATAAATAATAAAAAAGTGTTTACTCATTATTTTTTTATAACTTTAATTGATTATTGCCTCGCTCTGATAAAAAAATTGATAAATTTTGCAATAATATATTTTTTACATAATTTATTTGTGCATCTAATTATAACTATAAAGTATTGCTTCGTCTTGTAAAAACAATTTGTTCTAAACCGAACAGCAAGAAAATAATATTTAATACCAAAGCTCCCAAAACCCAGTGTTTTACTTATAGGGATTCTTTAGGACCATTTAAAACTGAATTGCATTAGTGAAATTCAAACAAGAATTTTTGATTCAAATTCTATTGCTGACTGTAGAGAAAAGTTTTAAGAGTCAACTCAATAAATCCAATATTGATGCATTTGAATAAACTTAACAAAAACATATTTTTGTCTTATCTTAGATGTGTTAAACTTCATACGGTTTTCAGAAACTTTAAATATCATTGTTTAAAAACGCATTTATTTTTGTATAGATTCAAACAAATTCACGGATTCACGAATTACTTTTAATTAAGACAACATCTAATTTATTCATTCCTTTTTTAATTGAGACATTATCTAATTTTGTTAAACGAAAAATAGTTGAAAACTATAGTTTTATGTTAGTAAACAATTTTCACGATAAATTGTTTTTATTCATTTACTTTGCAACCAAAGTATTTGTAAAAACTGGATATGGTTAAAGTCGTAGGATATATTTCATACATAAAAATAAACTAAATGTGGTAAAGTAATCGTAATTTTTTATTAAAAAAGAAAGTGGATCTTTAACATTTCGTTTTATTGTAAAAATTTATCCTTTAATACAAGGTCTTTTACGCCTTTAGAAATTTCGAAACACTGTAGAACGTCGCGAGCCATTCAGTGTGGTTGAATGCACTTTCCGCGCGAGCCCGACTACGTCTCCTTTTTTTTCGTTTTGTTCCCTTACTTGTACTTCTCAATTCTTTCCTCACTTTTCTGTCCACATGGAGTGAGTTTTGTATCTCTTGTTTTATTCTGTTCCGTGCAGTTTCCACTTCCCAATCCAACTCGGGCCATTTCGAAAAAAAATATAAGGACAATTATTTGCATATCACTCTACTCGAGTGGATCTTTCCATTCAACTGGGAAACCACGTGAATTCGTTTCAAGAGTTAAATATTTGACAGTCAAATAATAGTGTACGAAATTGACTGTGAAATGTGATGTGATATTCTGGAATAAAATGTGAAAAGAGAGATTTTATAAATTTTTTTAAATATAATTTTATTAAAGAAGGAAGAAAACATTATTATTTATTACCGTTACGAAAATATTGTAATAATATTGTAAGTATCTTCTAGTAATGGGTGCTTGATACTGGATTAAGCAAAATAACATTCAATGAAATTAAAATCGATTTAAAGATAAACCAAAGTTAACTGTGTGTACTATTTACTTTAAGTATTTTTTTTATAGGGCCAAAAAAGTATTTTTGAAAAAATTATCCAGTTCCGAGACAGAATCTTAAAATTGAAACAGACTCACATACGGACCACTGTAAAAAGTTTAATTTTCAGTTCAAGCAAAAAAAAAAATTACTTTTGAGATTGCTCAAATCGTCCTTGAATAAGCTGAATAAGAATAAAAAAGTTTTCATCCAAGAAAAATTTTCTGTTCCGGGAAAATAAGGATTTAATTAGATGGTTATCACACTGTAACAGACGAATCTTCGTTGAAAAGTCTATAAAAAAAGAAAGTTATATGTTTCTTTATAGATAAAGCATAATTATTTTAAGGAATGTTGTTTCTGATTGCGAAACAAAAAATGAAGTAAAAAAAAACTTTTAAAAATACATTTTTGTCATATATTTAGATTTGAGATTTTAGGTTGAAATTTGATTGGTACTTTGGTCCTGAAAAAAACTGGTAAATAATTTTATTTGAAGGCTTTTATTTTAAAAAAGCGGGTTTTATTATTTTGCTGTATTTCAAAACTTTTAGGAAGAGAAGCACTGACAGAAAAAGATTAAAAATACTTTAACAAGCTTCGCTCGCAAGTTTTTAGCGCGCCTAGGGCGCGCGACTGTTGTTTCTCGCGCATAGGGATCAATAATGTATTTAGCTATATTTAATTGGTCTTTGTATTTCCACCACATTTTTTTGTAGGAATTTTAAATTTAAAGGTCAAAGCATCAACAACTGTGATTTGGTGATTATGAATTCTCTTTTGTTAATGCTCCTTATGCTTTAACGAACACATACTCATTACTAATCACGTATATCGTGCTTTGCACTCGATTTTGTCGTATTTGCTAACTTTTCTACGTTATGTTTAACTTTATTGTATCAAATATATATTTTATTTATTTTTTGTACTACGGTCTGGGGCTCTTTGTTTAGATATAGCAAAATAAAGTACAAATTTTATTGCAAGTCGTTTCCTTGTTTCCACAAATTTAATTTATTTTCAAAGTTATTTTTTACGATTTAAACTAAAAATGCTCATCATAACGTAAGTTATTTCTAAGCAAATTTGTGGATTTAATTTAGGCCAAAAATTTTAATTAATAAAAGACCTTATTGTAGCTTGTGTCCTTTTTCCAAAAAGTTGATTTCTTTATTTACAATGTATTTTTATAACAAAAGTTTATACCAAATCTGTAGATCATTTTCGGTTGAAGAACTTTTTTCTCAGTTTTTTTCGAATTTGGTACTAATATGGTGAATTTATCCCAAACGAATTTATCTTTTGCCCGCGTCTTGTAGAAGGAAGAATTGAATTTATTTTTCTAAAAAGTGAAACTTTGAATTTGTTCAAATTACGAGCCGTGGTTCGGAAAAAATCGAATGAGCAAGGTTTTGAAAAATTCTGAAAAAGCTTTTAAGTCTTGTTAAAACATGTGTTTGAGAACTTTGTTTACATTTTTTCAAAATTCTGCTCTTTTGACTTCTTTCGTATTACGTCTTATTACTGAAATTTTTTTGGGATAAATGCCCTATTTTAGTACCAACTTCGAAACAAATAAAATAAAACAATGGCCTTTTGAGGAAATTGAGTTTAAAGATTTTAAGAAAAATCACCGCCATTTCGCTGTAATAATAATTTTTTGCAATTTTCCGGCAAATTTTGAAAGTGAACAAAAACATCTATAAGAATCTGGAAGGAAAAGTCAAATGTCAATATTATTTTACATACTGAAACACTTTTTAACAAAATTTCAACCATTTTTTTAAAAACTGCGTTGCCAACTTTGCGTTGATCGAACAAAATATTTTTTCTTAATTCAAGGGTAACTTAAGCGAGTACAAAAATATGAAATCAATAGATTAAATAATGTAATTGTGATGGATATGAATTTCACTTTTCTTTTTAAGGTCACGTGGCAGGACATGCGAAACAATTTTCAGTGATTTTTAATATCCTTAACTCGAAAATGTTGAACTCCACTCCTGATTTTTATCCTTATCAACTCAATATAAGTGATATGTATTAATCTTAAAATATTTAGAAAATGTTGCTAATCTTATTAAAAAAATGTTCATTAGAATTTTTAAGTTGGGGCAGGTTAATGATAGCACATTTTGGGTGTTTTCTTGTCTATAATTTCTAGACGAAGTTGTCAAAAATTTCGAACTTTACTAAATTCCGCTTCTACCTAAGTTCTTGACTGAATTAGTTACTTAATGAATAATTTACTTAATTAATTACTGAATAATCACGGCAGCTTTTATCTGTGCTTTTCAATTTACGTTGAATATTAATCTTCGAGTAACCTTATTTTACATAATATATGCATCGAATAAAATATTGATATCTTGAACACTTCCGGTGAGAAGGTCAATATTTGCTATCCCGCTTCTCCCATTTGTTTACTTTATAGTGTTAACAATGTTTTAATGTACGAGTGCAACTAGCCAAGCAATTATTGTCTTGACTCCGTCACGCCAACGGAATTTATGATTGTAGTGATTTAACTGCTTTCCTGATACATAATTAAACACAGCCACACTTAGACCAAGCGAAATTAGCCTTTAAAAGATGTTTCATATTCTCATCATATTTTGCTTTTTATATTTAGTAATTTCAAAACAATAAAAATTGAATATTTTCAGATTCGAATGTTGAAAATTGGATATTTTGCAATTCAAAGGAATGGAAATTGTATTATTTCTAATAAAAACGTTCAAATTTGGATGATGAAAAATGAAAACTTTTAGATTTAAATAATTTTCAATTTGATACGATTAAAATTTTACAATTTGGAAATTGTAAACTAATTTGAACGTTTCAGAGCCAAAGCTTCAGAAATTCTAGAATTTAAAATTGCTATAAAAATAAAAAATTATAATTTAATATTAGACTTGATTGGACCATTTTTTCTGTAGCATAATAAATTGAAAGTTATTTTTTAATTTTAATTATTCTGAAAAAAACATTTGAGGTAAAAAGTGATTTTAAGAGAAAAACATTAAAACTGAGAATCTTTTTACTCCGGAACGTTAAAACTTTGACGAATCCAAACTTCATTCAAAACTGAAAAAATTAGAGTTCTTCAAAAAATTCTCTATTAAAACTTTTTGTACGAAAACCCCTTAGAATTTAAATTATTGTTAGCCAATTTAAATAATTTGAAAATTAATTTTTAAATTGTTGAAGTGCAATTTTCGAAATGTAACAATTTTAATTTGAAGAGAGAAGAAAATCCAAAGATAAGGTACTGAATGTGGAGGGAAAGAAGCTTTTAAATAGCTTGGAGGAGTTGTAATGATTTATTTTAAATGGAAATATAGAGGGTGATGAGGCAGGAGAATATACGCGCTCAGGAGGAGAAACGGGAATGGTAATTGATTATGTGATAGTGGATGATGGGAGAAAAAGTAATAGCAATATGAATAAAAAGGGAGCAAAGGTAAAAAGTATAGGAAAAGGGGATTGGTCAAGGCAAGGAAAAGGACCGTTTAGAGTAAAGGTCAGATATATCAAAATGGGAGAGGGAAATGTGAATGAGGAGATGGAAAAAATGATAGGAGAAATAAAAAGAGAATTATAGTGCCCAAACAAAACTAAAATTAGTAAAGGGGAGAATAGAAGTGGATGGGATGAGGATTGTAATGAGAAAAAGAAGGAGGTCAGAAAGAAATTAAGAAAATGGAGAAAAGAAAAAAGTAATGGGATAGAATATAGGAGAAAAAAGAAAGAGTATATTGAGTTGTGTGAGCAAAAGAAAGAGGAGGATAATAAAAGGTTTGAAGAAGAGGCGGAAAAGGCTAGGACGGAAGAAGAGGTATGGAAGGTAGTAAGTAGAGAAAGAAGAAAAGAAAGCGTAAACCAAGATATTGAAATGGTAGAATGGGAAAAATATTTTTTGGGTTTGCTAGGAGAAGTAGAAAGAAAACTTTGGAAGGGAGGAAATATGGTACAGAAAGAGATGAGGAAGAGGACATAACAAGGGAAGAAATAGTCATGGTGTTAGGAATAATGAAGGATGCAAAGGCAACTGGTATAGATAAGATTCTAAATGAAGTATTAAAATGTGGAGGGACGGAACTAGTTGAATGGGCATGTATAATGTGTAATCGAGTGTAGAGAGGAGAGGTGTGACCAGAGTTATGGAAAGAAGGAGTATTGATACCCAAAGTGAAGAATGGCAAGGGGGAGGAGGTTAAAGATTACAGGGGCGTGACACTGATGCCAACACTGTATAAAGTATATATTAGATCAAGGCTTTAGGACAGGGAAGGAAAATATATATACACTGGCATACGCAGATGACATAGTGCTGATGGCAGAGGATGAAGAAAGGATGGCAGGTCTAATTACAGGATTAGAGAAATACTTAAATGGAAAAAGATGAATTTAAATGTAGAAAACACAAAGAAAGCTTAGAAAAGGAGGGGGAGATAGAGAGAATGGACGGTGAGATGGAAGCGAATAAAGTTAGAAGAAGTAAAAGAGTTTAAATATTTGGGATATATCTTGCAAATGAATGGAGAACATAGAGCCAATATAAAAGAAAGGATAAAAAAAGCAGGAGAGGTAATGAAACAGATATGGTGAATTAGAAAATAAGAAAAAGAAGGGTTAAAAAAAATTAAGAAGGAAAGTATAGTTATTTGATACGTTGGTATGGCCGGTATTAAGTGATGGGGCAGAGATATGGGGATAGAATGAAAGGAAAGATATTGAGAGTTTACAATAAAGGTATATAAGGTGAGCAAAGGGCAAAGGGATAAATTAAGTATTAGAGCGGAGAAGAGGGCATGGAAAGTTGAGACGAAGCTGCGGAGGGAAAGGGAGGGGACTTAGCTCTAAAGTGTTTGATAGAGCTATAAGAGAGGAGAGGGAGGACGATAGAATTAACGAGATGGGAAGAAGAAATGAGGGAGTTCTTGAATGCTGTAGACATAGAAGACGGGACTGGAGTAGACTATGAAGAATTGGAAAAAAGGAAAGAGGAGAACAATTAAGAGAAATATGGGGGGTTATTAAGGAATAAAAATACAATAAATGGTATAAGATAATAAAAAAGGAAGGATTACCAAAGTATTTAGAATAGGGATGAGGTGAGAGAAGGTGGAGCAGAATAGCATACAGAAAGTGTATAATATGTGAGTGGGAGGAGAAAACATGGGAGCATCTATGTGAAGGATGTAGGAGAGGAATAGAAGATAAAGGAATCTGGAAAAAGATGTGGTTAACATTCTAGAAGAGGATGGATTAGCAGAAAAATGGATGAAGAATTTTGGAGGGAGCTAGAGGAGCGAATGAGAGAGAATAAAAGAATGTGTGTGAAAAATGGCAAATTGGAGGTATACAAAAAAGTGAAAGAAAAAGGAAACGGAAGTCGCTTAGATTAGAAGTGTAAAGATTAGAAGTAATAGTTATGTTATATCATAAGTAGACTAAGATAAGTCCTAAATTGCGCAATCACAGGAAATGAAGATAAGGAACTAGATATAAGACTTTATGTAAATAGTTGTAAATAATTGTAAATAGTAAGGATAAGCTTGTTAAAAAAATTTGTAAGCGGAAATATTTTTAAGGAATGGAAGTCATGTAAAGCCTCAGGGGAGACACTATGAATAAAAAAGGAAGGGAAAAATCTAAAATTTAGCACTCAACATTAAAATTCAGAACTCTATAACTGTAATCATTCAAAGTTAAAGAAATTATTTATTTACTGAGGTATGGATTTTAGATTTTTGTTGTGATCAACATAATTGTTAACTTTTTAATTCAAATCATTCCATTTTAACACTTCCTTTCAAATTATTATTCATTCGTAAAATTTTCCAATCAAATCTTTTTTATTTTTAAGCGATTATTTAAAAATCGGACAATTATAAGATTTAACATGAACCATTAAAAATTATAAAATAATTACAAAACAAGGTTGCGTTGTTTAAATTCAATGTTTAAAATTTTTAATTCGAGCTTTTCAATTCGACATTTTTTCTTAATTTGAGTTTGAAATTTTCAATAGTTTGGAATATTTTAAAATCAAAATATTTAAATTTTTAATGCCCGGTTCTAAATTATTTTCATTTTTAAGGATTAAATTAGAGAAACTATTGTCTTAATTTTTCTTTATTTTGAATTTATTCTGAAGACATATAATCCAAAATTGTTTGATTGAAAATAATTTAAACTGAAAATATTTTAACCACCAAGTTCTTAAATTTGATAATCTACGATTTCAAAGAATTTAGTAAACGAGAAAATTTCTTACGCTTACAATAAAAACAAAAACATTTCTAATACTTGAATCCAAAATTATTAAATTAGAAACTGGCTGTGAATGCTTTAAATATAAACATTTGACAGATTAAAGAGATAGATTGTTCTGACATTTTTAACATTTTAATTTGAAACCCTAACATTATGAAATTTGAAATTCGAAATGTTCAAAATTTGGTAAATTTCAAACCAAAGATTTCCGAAATTAAGCTTTTGAAGCAAAAACATTTCAGTTTTAGGGCCTCAAGAATTTAACTGTTAAGAATTGTGAATTCAAAATTTTAATTCCAAATTGAAATCATAGAAATTTAAAAAATAATAAATGCGAGTATATGATTAATAAGTATCATGTGACTTTCAATATGAGTGGATAGATTCTTTACTAAAGAATTAGCTAAACAATTGCACACTTTAATTGATAAATTAAGAATTTTTAAATCAGGATCTTGGAACTGAAATGCTAGGCAATAATAATTGAGTCACGTAAATAACAACAAGAAAAAGATGAGTTTCCCGATGCGAAATTAGACACTTTAGAAGACAAGAGGCAAGGTTTCATTCACCCCTGCGACTGGTAACAGGAATAATGTAAGGTTGAAGGTTTGTCCAACAACAAGCTATGTTAATCGATCGTCTATTAGAATAAAGTAATCCAACTTTGAAATTGATATAATTTCAAGTTTAAAATTATCGGTCATACGATCTTTATTATAAAAACTGGGTTGACAACAAACAACGTTTCGGCATCCTTTTATGCCTTCTTCAGGTTAAAAAAGTGTTTAAAAAATAAATTTTTAAGGCAGTAGAAATTTTTCAACCTTGTACTTACAATATTTAACGTTATAAACTTTGTTGACAATTAATCATGTTTGTGACAAGTGTTTTTGTTCCATTTTCCAATCGAAAATATTGTTTTTTAATTTAAAAAATATATTGTTTAACACACAATATTTTCAACTATTCAGGTTAGAAACTAAAATAACTAATAAATACTGATAAAAAACTTTGATTTTCAGTCTATCTCTCTTTTTTCGGGAATTTACTTTGTGGATAAACTATGGTCTGTCGACCTCGAGGTACGCAATGTACTGAAATATTATGAATTTATACAATTGGAAAGCGTTCACATACAATATTGACTTCTATCGTCGAAATAAACTTTAGATAAAATTTGAATTCAGAAATAAATTTGTTAATTAGTATTTAAAATGCTTATGTACGTTTTGTCAATATTTAACATTTCAGTTTGTAAATTTATGCAATCTCTTTTATATTTTTTAATGAAAATTGATTTTAAGATTTTTCTTTTGTATGCGTTTTTTTCTTTACCTAAAATTTTTATATTGCTAAAAGTGAAATCAAAATAATGATCATGTGTCCATTCGAAATTAAAAATAACAATACCATAAACTTTTTAGATATTTCCGTTAAAAAAACACAGGAAGGTAACATCAGTACGGATTGGTTTAGGAAACAAACATGGTCTGGCCAATATCTATATATCTATCTTTTTATCTATAATATCTATATTTAGTCAAAAGATTGGTATAATAAAAGGACTCATTGATAGGGTCATAGAACTCAGTGACTGTAATTTTAGAAAAAAACAATTTAAATCTAATTAAAGAAACTTTAAAATTCAATAATTAGCCCGTATCATTAATAAATAGCATTATAAAAGAACACATTCATGAAATCTACAATATCACGAGTAAAAACAATAAAAAAGAAAATTGGTTAAAGAAACATAGCAAATTTGACATCACAGTATATTTTCCATATATACAAGGATTATCAGAAAGACTCAGAACTGTACTTAAAAAACATGAAATCACTTCTTATTTCACAAATAATTAGGAAATATCTTTCGGAATTTAAAAGACTCTGAATTAAAAGAAAATTTATCAAATGTAGTTTATTTAATTAAATGTAAACAATGAAATAAAATTTACATTGGTGAAACTGGCAGGAGATTAAAAAGTAGAATCACAGAACATAAAAAGGATTTTCGGACAGGAAACCAAAACACAGGACTATCGAAACATGCACATGATCTTTATTTTGATTTCACTTTTAGCAATATAAAAATTTTAGGTAAAGAAAAAAACGCATACAAAAGAAAAATCTTAGAATCAATTTTTATTACAAAATATAAAAGATATTGCATAAAAGTTTATTTTGACGATAGAAGTCAATATTGTATGTGAACGCTTTCCAATTGTATAAATTCATAATATTTCAGTATCATATCGTATCTCGAGGTCGACAGACCATGGTTTACTCACAAAATAAATTCCCGGAAAAAGAGAGAAAGACTGAAAATCAAAGTTTTTTTTATTATATTTTATATTTTTTACACTTTTCACAAACATGATTAATTGTCAACAAAGTTTATAACGTCAAATATTGTAAGTACAAGGTTGAAAAATTTCTACTGCC
>JAAAKG020148440.1:0-10253 GCA_010014905.2 Druon quercuslanigerum | reverse complement strand
TGGCTGAAATTTTACCGCGATTTCGCTGGGATCGGGTGCAAATTTTTAGATTAGCACCCGATCCCAGCGAAATCCTGTGGTTGTCCTTATGACAAATAGTTTAATTATATATACCCATACAGTCTCAGAAAAGTATTTTTGGTGCCTGTTTTGAAAATCTTAAAAATCAGTTCTATCTGGATAGTCTGCCACATCTAAATTCTAAAATATAAAATTCTAACGAAGAACCTAGACCTTAATGCAAGGAAAGTGTCCTTAAAATTTTCAATTAATATCTTCTGTTAGCTTCAGTAAATTTCCCGAGTACGCCATCCTTTGAAATTTTTCAAACCGTCATTTCTAACTACAATTCTTTTAATTTTTATATATTCAAAAGAAAATTGTTGTCTTGTACAAAAAGGTATTATAATGAGGTGTAATGAGTCAGTATGAAATGAGAATAAAATTCTCTGTTACATTAATTTAAAATATATAACTTAACTTCAGTTGAAACTGTTACTAATATGGGTTTTCTGGTTGCTATAAATAAATATAAATTTAGCTATTAATTAGCCAAATATATTTAATAAATCATTTTAAGAAATATTTAAAGGCTTCAAGTTGTACACCCTCTGAATGGTACAGTACTGACAAAGAGAAGAATAAAAAATTTAGAGTAAGGCTTTAAAGAAAAGGTTCAAAATTTTTCAATTTCAAAAGTTTAAATTTGGGCTGGCTAAAATATGACTGATTAAAAATGAAACTTTAATAATTCGAAGTGTCAACAACCTACTCATGTACCGAAAATATCCAGCTAATCGTACCTAAGTGTCGTTATACAGGGTGTTTAAAAAGTCCAGGGACGGTTGGATATTTCCTCAGGTAAAATATTTTTCAAAAAAGTGAAGGTCATCCTGAAGTAAATTTCAACGAGGAATTCAATGTTGACCTTCATATTGACCTTGAAGTTGACCTTCATGGTTTCTTGAAGGTCAACTTTGTTTTTTTTATGGAAACCCCCTTTCTTACATCTTCAATCGATAGAGCGGAAAATTCTACGTTTAGGTACATACCCAAGTCATAGGTCAAGTGTAACGTTCAAGGTCAGTTAGAGGTTATTTGAAATTAACCAAGTTTTCCAAGAGGTCAGTGTAATTCCTGAAGTAAATTTCAACGAGGAATTCAATATGGACCTTCATTTTGACCTTGAAGTTGACCATCATGGCTTTTTGAAGGTCAACTTTAGATTTTAAATGGAAGCCCCCTTTTTTACATCTGCAATCGCACCTTAATGATTTAATGATGGAGCCAGAGTTTTTTTATATTAGTTAATTTTCAAATATTGCATGCTATTAAACTACATGTGTGTGTCTTTTTTTTTAATTTAGTTATGTAGCTCGGAATAGACCTTTTCATTTGAGGAAACGATAATGCGCAGGCGCGAAAAATATATAACTCTTCCCTGAGTTTTAAACAATTTTCCCCTGACACGTATGTTTGAATAGTACATGTAAATAAAACAAATATTTTGAGTAATTTTATGTTAAAACGCTTTTCTCAGAAAAGGTCTCCCTTACCAGAAGAAAATCCATTTGAAAAAAAGTTTTATACGGACACTAAATCCTGTATTGGAAATTATAAAAGTGTCACCCGGTGGAAGTCGTACTTGAAATATAAATATTATTTCATTTCATTTTCAAACCCCTGTTTAATATTTCGAAAGGGTAAAATTCCCGAAATTCATTTAAAGTGCAAAGTAAAAAATGCATGAAATGCAGAAAAAGTGATATGTGTGTGAGGTTATGTACGTGCAGAGACAAGTACGTATTATTAATAATGAAAAAATGCAATTATTTAAGCGGACAATTTCCTCATTTGAAGTACGCAAAACTGAAGTACAAGTTAAGGCACTTAAAATGATATTTTTGAATTTTAAGCTTTTAAAATTAAAGTTTAAAAATGTTTAGATTCAAATGATCAATAAGTCATTACACGTTAAACCCTGGAATCGGCGCACCTGCTTGAATGACGTTATTAGTCGCGCGATGGTCATTTTGACTACAAGAAAATCATGGGAAACATCTTAATAATTCTACTCTAATAGTGTAAATAATACCCTAATTTTATATTGTATTGTATAAAAATAATTTTCAAAAAAATAGTGTAGGTTTTAATGACCTCCAAATAAGTATTCAATTCAGAAAAGCTACTCTTTGAAAATTCGGCTTTATCGATGGTATCAAAACATTCCTCACGAATGATAGCCGCATGCTGAAGGTGAAGGTAATTTGTGTGATTATCTCAAACAGAAACGTGACTATACTTTCCCGAAGGATTTTGGTGCGCTTAATCTGAATCTGGCTACGGAATTGCTCCATTATGTCAGGTTTTTGAGATATTCTAACCTAAAAGTGCAAAAAATGCTGTTTTTGCCTATTTTTAAGGTTATGTAGGCCCGCGGATTTTGTTTTTCTTAAAAAAGTACACAAATTATCTCAAAGTAAAAGCCTTACTTCTTTAAATGCCGTGGAGTTTGCTCAAATATCTTGTTTTTCGCTGTGATATCGCACCTTTAAGTTTTTATGTTATATGATATAGTATAGTAATATGATATAGTATATATTATAGTATAGTATCTTTTCTGTAACTTACCCCTGTTGATCTGTGTTATTTTTACTTTTCAAGTCTTATTGACACTTTTACATGAAGACGCTTGGAATATGTTCAGATAAAAAATTAGGGATCTTAGGGGTTGCTGAATATTTCTGAACTTGGGAATTATAACTTCGGGTTTTCTGACGGTGGGTCGTATAATTATTTCAAATTTTTTAAATTTCACCCAATCTTAGGACAAGACACGTGCTTCGTATCAAACGGAAAAAAGACTAACGTTAGTAGGCGCGTGGCTTGACAATTAGACCGATGAAGTATTCGCAAACATGTAACAAAGGGACAACGTGCATGAATCTCTGAACAGCCGCGTAAACATATAAATACCTCAACTGAGAATAGCTTGCCAGAAAACCATAACAGTGAATAAGTTTATATAGTATTTCAAAATATACAAAACCGTCGACAAACGCGCACATATTTACATCTTTAAATGAAAGCTTTCACTTTAAAATAAAAAATGCCTTTGAACCGAAAACTTTTAAACTTCTGTAAATTACACAGTTCAAAGATTTCTCGTGACAAAATACAAATCCATGCTGTAATTTTCAATATTTTGAATTGAAGAAATTTGAGGCAATTTCAAATCAGAAACAGTATTAATAAAAACAAAGCAAATAAGAGTTTCAAGTCACTTAAATTAATAATTGTTATATTATTACTTACACATTCACATTCAATACAATACGAGGCTGATATACAAATTAAAATGTGTGAAATGCAGACGATTCAAGGCTTTCTGTTTCATCGAATTAATTTTCTAATTGTTTGGCTTTGAATATTTCAATCATACTTATTCATTTTATGTAAAAACTAAATTGTTGCTAAATTTTCCAAACTCTTATTTTCTTTAATCAGAAAATTACAAATTGAGTGGGTTAAAAATAGAATATTTTAAACTGAAACAATATTTGTTAGCGTTTAGTTATAAATATATTACTTTAAAGTTAATTTCATTATAAATAGGTCATAACATTTAAATCAGACGTTCAAAGTTCTTAAAATACGACTTTTTGCGCATTATTAAATAGGTTCAAATGCAAAGCTCTTAATTCCTAATTCTTTCAAGTCTTCCAAACCTCATTTTAAAATTTTTTATATTGTAAATTTACGCTTCAAAATGAAGAGCTAAAATCCAAACTTCCTAAACTAAAAGATTTTAGAATTCCCCACTGTAAATTGAACTTATGACTTATAAAAAAAAATATGAAATTCTTAATATTTAACCTTTCGGTCGGCGCGTAGCAGTACGCAGTCCTGCCACATCAATATTTAAGTGATAAATGAGATTAGGTTTTTTTTTTTAATCTAACTTATTAAAAGCTGTACAAGAGTACAATGTTCGACATGTGTAAAAATAAATTATTTTTTGTTTCAGTATTGATATGGACTGATATTATATTTATTTACCATACTTCGTCAAATGAAATAAAAAAATTAAAATGCATCACATTCTTTTGAAAATTTATATTTTTAACCCATTAAAAAACACTTTTCTCAAAAACGGCTCGGAGGATTTGGTTACAAATTTTGTTACGCAGTATTGCACTTAAAGTTGGTTTAGGTGCACACTGCCTGCCTTCTATATACCGGCAAACGAGTGTTTGCTTTTTCCCTTTAGTGTATTTTTTTTCTGCGTTACAGCCACTTTTCAATTGGGAAATAGTGTATTTTTCCACATTTTTTAGGAAGTGATTCGACACCTGACACATCTTTTTATTTAATTTTACATTAAAATTTGGTATGATAGTGTATATTTTAACGAAAATATGCTCCAAACGTTTAAATGCCCGCCAAGTATCATGGCAGGGCCTAAGTTTCCGCTCTTAAATGAAAAAGTCTATTTAATTTATGTTCGGTAGTTGCAAAAAATGCTGAAACGTTATCCTGCAATTTGGTAGAAAAGGATTTCATAGTCAGTACAACACAGAAATATCGGTTGAAAGAAATTATTAGATTAAAGAAATAATTATTGTTAAAGGAAAAAAATCTAAACGCTTATTACCAACAGTAGGCTATATATATGCAATTGTTGTACACTTTTTACCTTAGTCGATCCAAAGAATTATATTATGTGATTACTTTAATTTTTCAACAAAAAATAGAGAATAATACTTTTATTGTAAAAGTTTCTTTTTTATACTTTCATTTTTTCATTTTTTTACAGGAGCATACCATAAAGCAATTTTAAAGTCTGATATATGTATGGAAATTTAGACCAAATCTGTGGGAAATATGTACGGGAAATGTAGGGAAATTTAATCACGCGTCTGCACTGATCTAGAGCTATCCTAAACGACAGGACTGTTCAGAGACTTAGGCCTGTCCGGAGGGAGATGTACCAACAGCGTGGCTCGAAAAAAGGTGCCGCAGGCTGTCGAGGGAACCTGCTAATTGACACTTGCGGCTGCAAAGACGCAGCAATCCACCAGCGCTGATTGCCGATGACCTGGATTGCCTACCGAAAAGCTTTTGATTCAACCTCTCAAAGACTTATCGTATGTCTGTTAAAAAGCTTGAAGGTTCATCAACTCATAGTGAGATGCATAAAAAGATTGATACCCTTTTGGAAAACTAGATTCACTATCTAATCTGAAATTATTATGTGACAACGAACAACCTTCCAGAAGGGCGTCTTGCAGGCCGACACCATGAATCCTCTCCGCTTTTGCGTCACACTATTGCCACTGTCTCGCACTTTGCAATTCCCAAGGGAAACTTAACGTAAAACCCGGATATCGAAAGAATAAGGTCACTTGTTTATTGTATAAGCATGATCTTAAAGTCTATGCTACAAATTCAGAGAAATTTCAAGGATAACGTATTCAGAGCAACTAAATCTAGCTATAAAGATTTTCAAGGATCACACTCGGGAGATTGGAATGGAGTTTGAGCTAGCAAAATGCGCCAAGGTTCATTACAAGCGAGTTCTTGTCGTAAGAGCAACAAATCTTGAGAAAATAACTGTTGACGAAGCCTAAATTTTGAAAGTCAACTTCCAGCGGTTCCTAAAGTCGCAAAACTTTCCGAAAAAAAATCAAGTGGGTTACTTGTCTATTTGTGAATGAGGTTCCACTTTGAAAATTAACAAATATTAAAAATTGTGGTGGCTAGAATTATTAATGCAAGAAAAAATTATCTCCCTGATAAATCTCAATATAAATTAATTGGAATTGAATTATAAATAAATAATTTATTGCCCATATTTAGGGAGTGGTCTGTAAAATCAATAATGCATGACGTTCCTTAAGAAAAGTGTCCATTAAATTCCTGGAATTTTAATCCCAAGCGGAACCCTCTAGGCTGAAAAAAATCATCGGGGCACTTTTAAATTTGGAACTTTGAAAAACAGGTTTTTGAGAACAACGCATCCTAAGTTTTCTAGTGCCATAAGTGCACCAAAATGCATAATGTTGAACTTTGTTCACATAAGCACAAAGATCACCTAAACTACGATCGATAAAGTGGACCCTTTCCTTACGTCACATCACATATAAAGTAGAATTCAAAATTTGTAAGCAATTTCTCTAACCTCGCCTATTTTTCGCTCAGTTCAAAGGTGTGCAGAATCGTAATTTTGATACAGGTGTTATCAAAATTATTTTTTGATGATATAACTGTCCTAGTTACAGTGAAGGCAAGATTCGAAACTAATTTTTCTGTACGATGCGGAATCTTACTTAAGAAACAGTATGGGGTCACCCCCCCCCCCCCCCCTACACACATGCTCAAACCTCCACACAAAATGCATTCAAAAATATCAGAAAAAAGCATAATACGTATATTTTTTGACAGGCCCCTTACTGTAATCAGATTGTATAAAGATATAAAATGTAATAATAAATATCATAAGCATATTAAATTACAAAACTTTTTTACATTTCAGAACCAATGATAAATAATGCAGAAAAAGAAGTGTATAAAAAGCGATCATATATTTGTCTTGAATTCTCATTTCTGGAATAATGATAATAGACCTGTAACGTACAAAATGGTATTTAAAAATTCGATATCAAGTGAGTGAAGCTCTAGGACTGGCTCTAGGTAGTCTAGTAAAGATAAGTTTCTATCTGGAAGAAAATAAAAATGAGTAATTTGAGATTTGTTACAAATAAAAAATGTTTACTCATTTGAATGTAAGACGCTTGTCTGACACAACAATGTCTAAATGCAGGCCTACCAAGTTTATTGGCGTATGTACCAGCAGTTCTGTATTTAAAATTCGTTGTAGATGAACCATAATAATATAAATAAAATGCAAGAGATATTATAGTAAACTTTGATCGTCTCCCATTTCATGGCAGTTTCAATTATGACATTAAATTAAATATTTAGGGATAGTCTAGTTACTTTTTTCCTAGATAGGTCATCTTATTTATGTGTTCTTTTAATCATTCCTTCAGAAGGCGTTTTGTTTCTCTCTCAAGGGTCATTTTTGCAATGCAAGTGAGAGTGCATTTACGCACAGAGTGTAGGACTTGCCAACATCATCTCACTAAAATCCCCTTCGCAAATGGTCCATACCTCTGGCAACGGTAGCAGATATGAGTTTTCCACCTCCACTGTCCTCGACTACCTACTAGAGGGTCATGCCCTACCGGAAATCTAGACGATTTCTAGATACTTTCTAGATTCAGCTCGTCTAGCGAACGTCCAGGGCAATTTTATGGCTACCGCCTAGTCTAGGGTTCGTCTAGAGTTCATCTAGCGGCGTCTAGTAAGCTTTAACTGCAGCCAGGTGTCGCACTAACGATCAGCAGATTTATCACTCTTTATTGTATACTAACACGTGAACTGATGCTCGTTTTATTTTTTGCATTAAAGGAGCTCCCCTTACAATTTCTATTTTTATATTTAGTCGAGGCAATACAAACACGGGAAACTAACCTTTACGAAAAATATTATCAGAAAGGACCCCGCACCAAATACATGGTAAAAAACATCCTGGTGGTATTTTTAATGTTTTTGATATTTTTTAATTTATGCTCTGCTGATCAAAAAATCCTTATGGCAAAAACTCAAACTATGAAAATTTTTTGTGCTGTAACGATTTAAAAGTCAGATTTTGGTACATATTTTTACATTTGGTTGGAAGATATCACAGACTTTTTTGCTACCCCTTGGATTGCTTTGGTGTGAGCTTATGCAGAAAAAGAATTGCACGGACGAACAATGCAATGTAATCGCGTTGGAAGTGGTTAGCTCTAAGCGTTCGGAGGATTCGCTAAGCGCTAGGTCTAATTTTAGAACGCGAGTGTAATATGGACGCATCAGGAAGATTTTCTGAAGTGATTCAAATAGTCGGAAATGCAGTTTTTTTTGTGGGGACTTTGATACTTTGAAAATTATAATTTTTGACATTTATCTGGGATCTGAGATGATAAGGGTTTTCACTAAACAGTAGACCATCCGTTGGTTGTGAACTTCTTAAAGTTCTTTATTTAATAAAAAAATTATACAATTTATTACTACTATTGGAGGGGGAAACGTGTCTCAAACCTCTGTAGAGGTTCTCTACGTACTGTTTATTATATTTTGATACCTCAATTATTCCCCACCTTTCCATTAATTTTCTTTCCCTTCCCTGGCCTTCAATTCTACATAGCTTACTCCATTCCCCTCTCCTATATCTCACTCACTAAAAACACTCCCTCCTTTCATCTTCCTATCCTGTTAGTTCTATTGCGCGCTCTCTCTCTCTATCCTTTCTTCTACATTCTACCTTGTACCGCCTTCTTAATTTATTCCTTTGTATTTCTTCTCTCAACCGATATCCTGGTGTCCTCCAATCTACCCCTAGCATCCACTCCATACCTGCGATAACTGAGAATAGCTCGTTTTTTAATGCTTATAACCTTTCGAGACACTGCGTGACAGTAGCACTGGATCCGCCAATTAACTTAACGGGAATGAACTTTACTCGAGGTGTCTCGAGCTGAGCAGAAGTGTTGGGAATGAAATATCTGTTATTCTACAGAATACCTACCCAATTTTTGGCTGCCCTGTCAGGATTAGCCTTTCGGTGTTCTCCTCAGCCATTTCCACGTAGGCCTTCACACTTTCCCAGAGGGATTTCTTCGTATAGAAGACATTAATCTCGCCAGAATTAATCTCCCTAATGTGTCTCTTCAGAGATTCTCTCACGTCTATATCCTCCTTTCCTCAAAGCCTTTATTGTCACGAAGGTTAACTTCGTCTTTCTCTAGAACCGAAATCACTCTAGCAAATAGATAGAGAATCACGAAGTCTGGTTTCGTGCTTCTCGTATTCAAATTATTCCACGGAGCTTTTAATGGATCTGGTGAAAGCTTTAGCAGGGCTCTCGTGCTCCAACGCAGCACAATGCGTCCCGCCAAAACCTTCGACAGCAATCAAAAGACCACATAGCTTCATTATAAAAACGAAGAAACAATTAATATCTTGAGTCGATGTGAAGTTAGTCTCGCTTACTCTGCGATTTTCAATATTTCCACAAACAAACTTCCTCTTGACTCAATTTCGGTAGATTAACAATTTCGACGTATTAAATCTAACTCTGTCTAGAAGATCAAACAAGCATTCCAATGAGTGCGTTCCTTCTGGTCAAAATTCTGGCGGCAAAATAAATAAAGAGATTGTTAAGAGAGTAAATTGGGACCCGAGTGAGTTCTAGGTTTCCTGATTTCTTTTCATCTCGGAACCTTTATAAAGAAAGTGTGACGGGAGTCGCAAATTAAGGGAAGGATGGGGAATTGGAATTGTCGAGAATTAAGTGAAGTCCATGAGAAACAAGGCGTATATAAAAAATAGTTTATTAAACCAAACTTACAGTAAGGGGGTGGCACCTGCTGGCCTACGATCGCTGGTGTGTCTCGACGGCTTTACCCGAGAGCAGGTTGAGGTATGCAGGATGACGTCAGGGTGATCTTTCCTGGAGGTGATGGTGTTGGAGAGCTGTTGTAGGGTGATTCTCAGACACGATTGGGGTTCAGTTAGCCAATGACTACGTAACGCCGGACGATAATTCAGAGGGCATAGGACTGGTGGTTTTTTTTTTTTTTTTTTTTTTGAACAAGTAAAAACGGTAAAATGCTCATGCATATATAAATATACGCAGGACTACCAACAAGGCACGTACCCACTAAACCTTAACTCCTTTTCCTGCCAACGTAGGACTCCGGGACCTCTGAACGCATTACTTCAGAATCCTAGGTTTTAGGCCAGTAAGCCGAGCTTCGGCTACCTTCATTTCTTCACAATTTGGTATACATAGGATGTTTTTATTGGCTTCTTTCATGAAATCCTACTCAGGGTCCGCATCGTCCTCGATAGAAGAGACGAATGTCTTTTCTCGGGCTCGCCGGCCTTTGACCCTGAGATGAAATCGATCTATTCTAATTCTTTGGATCTCCTACTTCATAACTATATTTCAGCTTCTCTCTCTCTCTCTGAGCTGCTCTTCACGCTTTTTTGTTTTGAGAACACGCTCAACTTACTGGGCGATGTTATCCCAGTTCGACTTGGAGTTGATCATCAGCGCTCCGATGTTGTCTGGCGTAATGATTTGCCCTATCTCTTCTTCTAGGACATGCCTTTCAGCAGCCCACCTGATGCACTTAAAGAAC
>JAAAKG020148438.1:0-10253 GCA_010014905.2 Druon quercuslanigerum | reverse complement strand
TGGGTAAATTTACAACAAAAATCTTCTAGTAGAATAATTAAAATTTTAGTTAAAAAAGTAACTTTTTCCACCAATAAAGCGAAATTTCAAGAAAAGTGTTTTTCAACAAAATAAAGTTTTTAACCACATAATCCATTTTTTAACCAAGAAAGATGAACGCTACCACAGAAAGAAGTTTTTTCAACCAGAAAGAATTAACTTTTAGCCCTAAATAGTTGAATTTTTACCAAAGAGATGATTTTAAAAATAAAATAATGATGAATCTTCAACTGGAATAAGTTAAACGTATACCAATAATCTTATCGGTACCAATAATCATAAAACTGGGTTATAACCTAAATATATTTTTTAAAACATATGTTAAAAGTAACATATAATGATAAAAACAATTTATTTTTAGTATTTTATGGTCCCAAATATAGAATACCAAATAGAATGGGACGTTTACCTTAGTTAAAACTGCAGTTAAAAAAATTAATTAAAAAAACAACAATACTCAATTATGGAAATGTTTTTTCTCTTTCTGAAAGTGTTTCTGTAGATTCATTTAGTTCCAAGTTACCGACTCCCACTTTTGAAAGATTTACAACTTTCTATAAACAACGAGAGTTTTAGATAATTTTGAATTCCAGGGTGGTGGGAAAATGCAAAATTTCCTATATTGGAGCGGTGAGTGGGGTGAGGTGTCGCGGTTGAACATAAATGCTCTGTAAATTATTATTGAAATGTGATTTTGATGTTATCAGGGTCCAGGGAACATATCAGTATTACTCCAAACCGCGTTGTAATCACATAATTATTTAATATTTAATTAATTGATGAATGTTGCATTTTAGGTAGCATACCCCATACAGTAGAATAATGTGACCGTCATATTACTGCCGTGTATTTAAACATTATGAACATTGTAAAAGAAAAATTATGTAACATGATAATTCTGGAAAGTGTAATATTACAAAGAAAAATTGCTACAGAAATTTTCAACACTAATTTAATGTTTTCTTATCAATCGAGGTAAAGTATGTGGCAAGAGTAGTGGCAACCTCTTACTCTTTGCTTAAATACAAAGGGCGCGCATCGGCGCGGGGTCATGTCCCGTATGTGACAGCGCAAGATTTAATACATTTTAATATATTCAAAACGCTTATAGAAACAAATTATAATACCAGAAGTTTAATAAAATAATTTACCTATTAAAGCCTAACGTTTTCATGCTTTAAGTATTTCACAATATATGCGGTTAGTGAGTAATTTCATCAAAGACTTTTTCATCGGTTTTCGTCAAAACCGTTTTTTCTGAATTACTCTTATGACACGTATTTTAAAACAAAAATTGCATTACATAATTATTTTTTCAACCAAAAAAAGCTATTTTATGTAAAAAAAACTATTATGAAAACAAAAAAACACCGGCGCGGCTTTTATTGTAATTGCAACCATGCCCCACTGTTGCACACTATATAGTTATACTCTCCCCGACTATAAATCTCTTAGGCTCTGGAAATTATTTCGTGTACCTTCAAGAAGTGTTTCTTTAGATCTAAATAGTTTAAGGTTTCGCTGAAAATTAATGATTTTACGATGAGAAAAATGAAGGGAATTAGTCCGTAAGTTCAGGTTATAATGTGTACCTGTGCAATTGTCATTACTTGGATATGGCATAAAAACCGACAATCGACAGTGTTGCTGCTCATGAAAATTCATGACAGGTAATTAATATTGAGAATCGGATAATTCTGATACGTAATTTTGCGATCAAATAAAAATTCTGAAATTTGCATAAAAGCGTTGCACATCATTTTGATCCAATTTCATTATGAAATTGTTCAACTGGCATTTACTGCGATACCTCTAGGGGAAAGTTGAGAATTTCTATGTATATAGATTGTAGATTAATTTCATGTGATTACAAGCTATATCTTCCAGATAATGACATTTCCAACTCCTTAAATTATGTGAAATCGTATTAACCCAAATATAAAATTGATATCAAATCAAGTTGACAGGTCGAGGCGAGCCTAATTCGAGCAAATTCAGCACCTTGGTCATTTCGTCACCCACTCCCGTGAGAAACAGTCAAGAATATCATATTTTTATTGTATACTTTCCACAGAGTCATGCTATAAATTACGGACGATGCGACTAGCACTCGAGGTGGTTTTGTGATTTCCAAAAAGCAGAAAATGTGATCTTCTCCGCGAAGCATGAAAGAGATGAGAGAAGAGGCCATAATAAAGTGAGCTCCCTTTCAGGATTCCATGAGCCTATACAGAGCTATTGTAAAAGGTGCCATTCAAAATTTTGACTTCACAAAAAGGGGACCACTCGACTGTCCCGAATTCATGAATGGCCAGTGACCACCCTTCTTGCTTTCGTCTTTGAGAACTTTTTCAAACCCCACTTCTGCATTGTAACTCTCTCTTGCTGACTATCTTGTTCTCTATCTGTTTCACTCTGGTGAGTCTTGTGCCTACGATCCTGTCTATTCGAAGACATTTTTATTTCGGAGAACGTTTCTATAAAGATATTAACTCGAGTTTCTTTTCTCTCTTCCGATTGTCGAAAAAAGGGAGTAGCATTCAGGAGTTTTGCTCGATAAATGTATAAGCGTGTAGGTAGTAGGGATTCAGTGTCAAATTCGTATATAGCATGAAAAGCAGTAAAGCACTCATCCGAAGTGAATTCTTGATTCCCAAGACTCGCGTGTCTCGTGAGAGTGGGACGGCCATTTCTATTTTCTCGTCTAAAGAGACTTATCACTCTATCTTAGTTTGCAGGTTTGTATGCGTCCTGATTTCTGTCAACTCTTTCTCTGTTCAACAGAAGAGAACTGCAGGAGACGTAATTGAAAATTTAGACATAACTATACTTCTTTTAATGAAAATCAAAGAACAGGCTTTCAAATATATTTTTAAATTCAGAATTGAGTAATAAATACGTAAGAGGTTTTTCTTTTAAATAGGGGAGAGTTCCCTTGGTTTAGACTTTTTTTGTTTTTCGTTCATTAAAATAATAAAATAATAAAAACATGAATATAAATAATTTTGTATGCTTACAAATAAAAGTCGAAACTTAACTATTACTTAGAAGCAAATAACATGACATATGAAAATAAATTGCTTATTTGAAAAAGATTTTTTTAAGCTATGCAAACGTAGGACCGGGTGCCCTTCGTTGGGACACTTCAGAAAAATTTTTATTTATGAATGAATGATTTAAGTAAAGCAATACAATAAAAAAATACAATTTTATTATTATTTTTTCGTTATTTTATTTATTATTATTTATATATAATAATTATATATTTAAAGTTTGTCATAAAGACAACCACGGGATTTCGCCGGGAGCGGGTGCTAATCTGAAAAACTGCACCCATTACGAGCGAAATCACGTTAATAATAATATATATGTATTTATTTAGAACATTGGAAATATTGTTTTTACTAGCTTTTCTCCTTGTGATCTACTGTCATCGAAATCGAAAATAAAATGTAACGCGCATGCGCGAAGTGTCGTAAGCAAGTAATATTGCAAGCGCATAGAAAACTATTTTTTGAACATACCCATGTAGAAATTCCGATCGGGGTTCAGTAGGGCCCTGGATAGATTTCCCTATTTCTAATGAGACGCTAATCGGGAAAATGGAGAGGGCCTGACTAGATCTGTAACGCTTTTGTAGACAGGTTCTAGATAGAACTTCTGAACAGACCCTAACGAGAGTGCCCTTTTATCGCTCGACGATTGGTAGGGCCCCGTCTAGACCCTTTCTATTACCTGATAAATATTTGATTGAGTTGAATATTTAATTGATATGACAAAAAGGTATTTAAAAAATAAACATTAATTGTTTGCGAGTATTTTGACTTTAAATATTAATGGTAGTATTTAGACTAAATGCATATATTATATTTTAAGCAATATATTACAAATAATATTTCTAACGCTACGGAGTATTGAACACCTACACCTCTACCTACATCTATCGCCTAGCAGTCGGAAGTCATAACCATTACGCTAAACCTTCGGGTCGAATGTCGGTAAAAAAGCCATGCTCATAAGCTACAGCTCAAAAAATTGTAAACTCCTTTTTTCTATTTAAATATTTATTATTATATGACGTTATATAAATGTAAAATATACGAACTGTTAACAGGAATATCAATAAAAAATTTTTTAAATAAATAATTTTAATCGATTGAAATTTTTCTCCCTGTAGTATTTCGTTTTCCGGATGTAGATTACTTTTTACAATGACAGGAAATGTAATTTTTTCTGAACATTTAGTTTTGTATGAGGATGGAATTTTTTTCTTTAAAAAAACATGATACAGATAGATTTGCCATACCTATACGAGGCATGAAATTATTCACTAGAACCTGACAAGGCACAGATCAGTTCTTTTCTAGACTTGATATTTTGATAGGTGCCACAAACAGTTTTTTATAGACTAGATATTCTGACAGGGGCCCCAACAAGTTTTTTCTGGACTAGTTATTCTGATACAGGGCCCTAATATTCTTTTCTAGACTAGATTTTCTGATAGGGACCCCATCGGAACCCTACTTTAAATAGGGAATGACGGGGAAATTTCTGCACGGGTAGTTCACGTGCACTGAAAGAAATTTTATAGCAATATTTGCTATTTCAATATCCATAATTGATATAGTTGATTACGATTTGGGGATTTGACGTTTTTGCACAAATTTATAATTTACATTTTTAATGTCATTTTTATGATTAATCTCAAAACTATACGTATAGAGTATACGTTTGCTATTAAAAAATGATCCTTGACAAATTTGTAGCTCTTTTTCTGGTAAACAATTTTTGTTAATTCATTTTATTTCCTAAATTGTGTCGTTTTCACACAAATTTTTTTTTTATTTTCAATGTTAGTTTTCATGAATAAAACAAAAACTACGCATTTTATAAAGAAGTGATAACTAACAAATTAGTAGATCTTTTTTGGGATCACAGTTTTTGTTTTTTGATCTTTTTTCATATCTTGCATAGTTTTACTATAAAATGGAATTTTAGATTTGTAATTATTTTCTGTGCAATCAGAATTTGAATTTTCTTGTTTTCAAGAAAATCCAAAAAGTTTTTAGGATCATCTTGTAGAACTTTCAAATAACAATGCTTTTCTTCTTTTGACTTCTTCTTATATCGTGCGTTGTTTGGCTTCAAATTTTGAGATTCAGGGGGTCTAAAAACGTGGAGATCCGTTGAAAAACGTGGTGTCGAATTTCGGACCATTCTAATACTTTCTCAATCATAAAAATGAGAATTAAAACCATTTTGATAATAAGGCTTTTAAAATAAGACTATTGTAATTTTGAACAGTCTTAATTTACCCAGGTCAGAGAAAAGTTATGTTTAAATTCAAGAAATTGTTTTTTTTAACTTGCTAGGGGTAAACTTTGGAAAGTCCTGAAAGAGTACGGAGTAAAAATTGATATTATTCAAGGCATTAGACAGGGATGCGTTATCTCTTCATGGCTATTTATATTATTCAGGGACAAGTGTTTAAGAATGGCCCTTTTCGACGAAGAAGGCGTGGATCTCGAAACAGTAAGGGTACGTGGGTTAGCGTTCGCAGATGATAAGTTTGTAATAACAGAATCTATCGAAGATTTTCAAAGAATGTTGAATCAATTGAATGCAAGCATGAAAAGCATGGGCCTCAAAATTAACGTAAATAAAACAAAAACTATGTTTTTCGAAGGAAAGAGTGAGAAAACAATATGCAACATTGTATTGAATGATGAGCGAATGGAACAAGTTGATAAATTCGTAGACCTTTTGGTAATTTATTTACCAGGGACGGAAAAATAGATGAGGAGTTAGATAGATGCATAAACTAAGGCACGAAGGTTATTGGTAGAGCAGGCTCCCTTATCAGAAATAAAAATATATTAAATAAGACTAAAATGGCAGTAAGTAATTCTAGAAGTTAGAAAAAACATAAGAATTCATAGAAACACGAAATCCTGCATGAAAAAATGCATGGAAGTAGAAGAAGTTAGAGAAGTATGCCAGGATAGAAAAGTATGGCGGCTAATAGTTACTAAAAAGAGAGTTAGTAGAGTGAATGACGCCACAAACAAAAGACTTTGGATACTAATGGACCCAAGAAGGGAACCACACATGACGACTTTGTAAGTATCTTAACTTGAGGTGATTGCTAGAAAGATTGATCAGCAATCTGGGTGATGGTAAACTTTCTTCTCGGGAGCAGGTACATTTTTAACTAAACAGAATTCATTTTAAACCAAGAAGATTAATTTATTTTTAATATATCAATTTTCAAACAAAAATAGCAGATTAGTTACAATTACATTTTCAATTAAGAAAATGAATTTTAAAAAAAATTAATTTTCAGCAAAATAGATCAATTTTCAACTACAGTGATGAACCTTTAAAAAAATGAATTATTAAGAAAAGAGTTCAACATTCCACCAAAGAGTTGAATTTCCAAACAGACAATTTATTTTGCAATAAAGAAATTATTTTCAATCAAAAGTGAGTCGATTTTTCAATAAAATGGTTAAATTTTCAATCATACAGATGATTCTTCAACAACCATAACATTAATTTTTAACCAATCAGTTCAACTTTAAATCTGCTAGTTAAATTTTTTATCAAAAAGATGAATTTTTAACAAAATAATTGAATTCTTAGCATATTCTATTATTTAGTTAAAATATAAGTGAAAAAAACGAGAAGAAGGGAAAGTTTCCTGAAAACTGGGAATAAACAATAATTGGCTACTCTTTGTTCGATTGACAATTATATAAAATAACATTTATATTTCGTGTTTTTAAACAGAAGAAGGTTAGCTTCAGTAGCACAAAACCTTTTCAATTTTAATCTCTTTCTTTTTAAAGTTCATGAAAGTTCGAAACGACTCACCAAGCTTTTAAAAACATGACTATACTCATCCCGACTTTTGGGAAGTTAAGACCCTTCGTTTTAAAAAACTTGATGTTGAAACTTTTCCATTTTAACTTTGAATTAGTTGGACTTACTTGTAGGCAGAGTCGATTTGTACTGAAAAATCGGTAAATTCACACCAAAATGTCAGTACACGTAGCCACGGATTTTATTTTAATAAATGTAATATTGTATTTGTACAGCTATTTGTGATGTAAGTGCGCAAAATAGGCGATAACCGAAGAGTGTGAAACTTGCAGAATGCGCTGACGACGAATGCTGCAATCACTCGAGAAGCACTCGCCTATGCGTACGTGTATCAGACGATATTTTTTGCAACTCCCACTCGACAAAATTATTTAGCCCTTTTTTACAATTTGCATCAACTTCCCGATTCCGTATGGTGGGGTTAAGCCAAATTTTTGTACAATTTTGTTGAAACGAATTTTAAGAAATATTTTTATTTGGCAGGTGTGCAAAGTTACTCATCAGTAAAGTGCGCATGCGTATTTATTGTGTCGATTCAGAAAATAAACAAGTTTCCAAATGCGCATGCGCTATTATTATTATTTCCGCACAGTCTATTCGATTAAAGTACTTTGCATATCATTTAGAGGCATGGAAGTCCTCACTTTCTAGGTAGGTGTTGCAATTTTTTTTTAATTCCGAAATCTATGTGAATACTAAAATCCACCACGATTTCATCACAAGAAAAAAAATAAAAAATGTTTTTTCTCGCAAGGAACACAACAGTCCGAAGTCAAACATCTGCTTCCTATTTCTGGATTTAAAAAAAGGCTATACAAAGGGAGTTTCAGAAGGTTTTTATAGTAAAATGACGAATCATTGACATTATTTATATGCACCGTTTAATTAAAGGAACGTAAAACTGTTGGCTTTATATCTTCCTCGTCAAGTGAGGAAGCAATGGCTTTAAAAGCGAATCTTCCTTCCTCGCGTCCTCGAAACTTTTGTGATTCTCTATAGCTTCGAGTCTGCAACTCGTAAATTAAAAATCCATAATGCCTGGGGCGATAAGACTTTTTCTAAATTACACTATTCTGTGTCAGTTCATTTCCCGTCGCGTTTTCAGGCTTAACGGGCTCGTAAACCCGCACTCGCCCGCCCAGCATCTATTAACTCGCACGGGAACGCAGGGCGGACGAAAGAAAAAGTGCAAAAAGAGAAAGAGAAAATAGGGGTGGGAAGGGCGTGCTGTGCTAAAAATGTGGAGAACAACAGTTCAGGTTCATATTATAAATTATAAAGTTTTTAAGTATAAATTACGAAATTCGTAATTACAAGTCTACTGTGCGGAAACTTATTACTTTTTAGCGATTTCATCTTTCTTCTTCTATTTTCCTGCAGCAGTATTTTTCGCTAAACTTATCTTTAATTATTTGTACCCTCAACTTTCTGAGTGAAAATTAATAACAATTTGATGTGTAATAAAATATTCTTTCTGCATAAAAATAACAATTTCCTAGAAAAACTTACATGTGAAATGTTGACGCAATTATCTTTATACTAAATTCAAAAGTGTCAAATGCTAATGCAAAAGTGATTAAGCCATTACGATTTTTCCTTTTTGCAAAAGCGCTTAGATTCAAGAAACTATTTGGTCAAATTAAGAAAATCATTCAACACAAAATGTTGCTTTATTTGAAGCGAACTTAGCAAAATTAGAAAAAAATGCCGACCCGTTTTTCTGAACCACCAAGATTTTCTTTCTGAGTACTTTGCAGTTCAGAATTCTTCCATTTTTTGTGACTGTATTTTAAAATAATAACTTATATCAAATTTAAGTATTCTTGATTTTAAAGCTTTTTTTGAATCCTGACAATGTACAATTCTATCTATGTAAGATCACCGTGTCTACTATTTGGATTAGTCACCTGTCATTTTAACAAACCTAAAACAAATTATTAACCTCTTGCTTGCCGCTTGACCTGGCAAGGATCTGGAAAACTATCCCGCAAGTTGCAAACCCATAGTTCTGAACAACTTCGGCTGACTCAAAAGTCAACATCACCCCGGCAAACCAGATTTTTGCTGAAATAACCAGAGCGGTGATGAGAAAAATGGATTTTCTTATACAAAATCCAAAACTTTTTTGCCCGTCAAGTTTAGGTCGTAATTATCATTCTGAGCATGGTGCGACATGGGAAACCAGGTTCACGCCGGCAACGGCAGCCCGTGACGGGCAAGTGACGGAGAGGGCACAATTATGCCAGCATTTTGGCTGCCGAGTGCATACCAGAGTTATCATTCCAGAAACGGCAAGAAATTAGTGGCCGAACTTTGGGCCGATATCGGCACCCATTCTTAGGTTCATGATAGCGACCATATCGATGGGTAAATAATGTACATATGGCAAGTAAATACATACCGGAGTTAAAATTCTGTTAACACTCTAAATCTGAATCAGTGGAATGTCACTGATTGTCAGTACGATTTGACTGATTGTAATAGCTGGAAATCGGTCACTGACAATCAGTGAATAAAGACAGTGAATAAACTCTTTTCTTGGTTAGCAGCACTGCACCATGGTAATTTAGTAGTCATAAAAAAAAATATTTTTAGTAGCTTCAATCAAATCATCATAGTAAAAACTTATAAAACCCATAAATATGATAAAATATTAAAAAAAGGTGAAAAGTTTCAATGCTTTTAAAGGACAAATAACCTCACATATTACTTTACTTTTAAGATTGGGCTGTCACGTATACACCCGTTAAGTAAGTAATTTTTATACGAGTTAGAGTTAATTGTTGCCGCAGTTAATTCGGATAACTTACAACTCGAAAATTGAAAAATTTAGTTTATTAAAGAATTATTTTTGCTACTTAAGTAAAACTGTAACAACAACGTTTTACTTTAAAACTTAGAGATTATGTTTCACATGATTTTCACTGGTGTTACTAAACTGAGTAGTGAATAAGTCCGATAGCACTGATAAATCAGTGAAATGTCTAACTACTATTTCAGTCAATGCATTTTTCACTGATTTATATTTAGAAAGAATTGCACAATATTGTCAGCAGAAATTTATAGTTATAGTTTTGTCCACAAAGTACTACAAGGAGACCGCACGCCTGTGGCGGGGATGGTGGAAAAAAGCTCACAATCTCGATACATTGTCCTCAATTTTCATGTCTTTCGAGATGATAGCGCTATGTGCGGAAACTCTAGGAACTACGAGCTCATGTGAAGCAAATTTTCAACCTCTATAAAAAGTTTTCTGTACATTTGTTGACCTAGAAAAAACTTTCGACACGGTAGATAGAAGCAAACTTTGGGAAGTCCTGAAAGAGTACGGT
>JAAAKG020148437.1:0-10254 GCA_010014905.2 Druon quercuslanigerum | reverse complement strand
GTCGTTGCTTTTTATACCCTTATAAAGTATGATGAAGGGCAATCCAATCGTAAAAATCTTTTAAACATTACCGTGCAAAATTTAAGCATTTTATTTAAGATTATTTGTAGTAATCGGAAATTCAAACAATTTATTTTAATGACTTTTTTAATTAAAAGGAAATTTTCAGATTTATAGCATTTTCAAAATCCCCCTTAACTTAATATTTTAAGCCAAACAATGCATTATGCGCAACAAAATCAGGAAAAGACAAAAGTTGATTTTTGTCAGTCCTACAATATTATCATAACAAATTTTTGAATTCCTTTAAAAAATCGAAAATTCAAGTTTTTATTGCAAAAAATTATGAAAAATCAAAAATCCATTTTGTGGTCAAATCTCGGGTTAAACTATACAAGATACAAGTGAAGATGAATAGACAAAAATTGTGCACTTAAAAAAGATATGAAAATTTGTTGCAAGCCACTTTTTGATAAAACACGTCGTTTTTTCTTTATTCGTATAAAATAAAATTGAAAATAGAAAAATTAAATTTTTGAACAAACGACACAAGCTATATAAAAATGAAAACGAAAGTTACTTTTCTAAAAAAAACAACAAATTGAGTATGATTAATTTTTTTATAGGACGCGTAGTGTTTGTTTGAATCGTAAAAAATAACATTAGAAATAACCAAATTAGAATTTTTTAAAAAACGAAGTAAGTTACAATAAACTGTTTGTTAACAATTATCTTTTATAGAATACGCCCTTTTTTAATTTTAAAAAGAAGTCTATGAAAATACGTATATGTTTTAATATCAATGCATATTACGAATTGTAATGATATAAATTTATTGAAATTTCATAAGCATGTATCTTATTCAGTTTCTACCCTACTGTCTGGTATTTAAATGTTTTCAAATATAGCTCATTATAGGAGTTTGGAAAGTATTCAAAATTTGTAGTTATTATTATCAAACTAAAAAATGTTCTACTAGTTCTAGAAATATACTAGCGAAATGTTTTTTAACATAATAAATGATAAAATGATTTATATAAACAACAATAATCTATTTACTTAATCGGCTGTAAATATTTTCTCTAGAAAGGTTTTTTGCTTCTACTGCAAAATTGGGTTGATTGGAATTACCACGTCTTCCATTCATGTTCATATTTCAGTGGTTAAAGATATAAAATCCCCGTAACTTGATCTTTTTTCAAATAGAAGCTTAACCTAGTTGTATGCGGTGTAAAGCTGGACTCAGAATATTTAGATTCTGCGGTCAATAAAATGAGTTTTAAGTTGAGTCTCGTTGGAGAAGCAGCTTCCTAATTCATAAAATCCAGAAACGTAACAAACTTTCGAAGCTTGGCGAACATAACATTTCTACAGTTTGTATCCAGGATTATGATTATGTAACTTTCCCACATCCCATTTCCCACTTTTCACTTCCTATTTTCCACTTTTCACTTTTTACTTTTCACCAGTAATTTTTTTACATTCGCGCTACATGTCACCGACGAATTTCGAAACATCATTCATTACGAAATTAAATTATAAACTATCAATTTGACGCCTCCATTCCGTGCCGCTTCACTTCACGTTTAGGTGGTGTACTGTGTAGTTCTCCGTCGTGTTTATTCGCTGTACAGCTCCAAATCCTGTGTAAGGCTTTGTGTGCAATAGGATATGTGGACTGATACGCGTTCCATCAATGTGCTAACATAGGACCGGTCATAGGACGTGTCCTATGTCCGTCCTATGTCAGAACATGCATGGGGTGCATGATTTGCCCCATGCATCAGCGAACGTATCCAAGAGCTGTACACTGCCTAAATGCGACGTGGAGCGGTATGGAGTGGTGACGTCGAATTCTTTTTTTTTTTGGGACAGTCAAAAATGCTTGGTGATTACAATGCTTACGAAAAATTAAATTTATAAACAAATTTTCATATGGAAAAGCTTATTATTTTATAATCTAGGATAGTATATGAGTGATAATCATAAAGTTGACAATATCATACCTCTGGAATATTATACACACTGTTAAAAATGTTCGGAAATTTACGAAACATTTCAGACGCAAAAGTAACAGAGTTTTCAAATTTCTGTTACTAAATTCAGGATTACGATACAATTTTTGTAAATTTACCAATTTTACTTATGGTTACGAAGTTTAGGAGCAAATTACGATAATACTTCGTAAAATTACGAAAATACTCGGTATGACTCGTATCCCTTCGGTAACATTCGAAAGGACGCTGCCGTTTTCGCCTAATTTGCAGTACAAGTAAAGAATACGTCACTTATTTTTTTAAAGTTCTTTCTACAAATTAATTCCCCTCACAAGCAACTTTTGAGTTCTAAATCTGCAGTTTTCTCATCATTAGTGACTCGCGAGTCAGGAATTCGTACGCACCTGCCAGCGTGAACATTAAAATAAACATTGATAGTTTCTGTCACAAAATAAGAAACGAGAAAGAAGAAAATGACATAGTGCCCTTATTGACCAGATATACAAAGCAGCTGATTTCAGTAACTGTAACGTAAAATTTCAAAGTAAAACATTTTTTTCGGTTAATTAAAATTTTAATGCATAAGCAATGTATATGTATTAAACTTATAATTAACTGAAAAAAAATTATTACTCTTGAAACTTTACGTTACCGTTACTGAAAATTACGAAAAAACTTCGGATTTTTATGAAACATGTGACTGAAAGACGATGCCATCAGCGCTGCTGAAAAGTACGAACCGTTTCGTAATTTTAAGAAACATGTAACTGCTAAAAACTTCCATAAGAGTTTCGTGAAAATCCGAAAGAATTTTTTAACAGTGAATTTCATACAAGTGTACTTGAAGGAATAAATTTATTAACTACAGTGTTTCATTAAGCGTACTTTCTCGAACAATATTCAATCTGACAAAAATTTTTACTTCACTCTGTACCCGAAGAAAAATGAATGCTTCAACGTAACATTCAAAGTTAACATATTTGACGTTTAACTCTAGGACAGCAATCCAGATGTTTAAATTCAGCATCTGTAGATATTAAAAAGTGAGATGTTACTCTGTAACATCCAAAATGTTTAACTAAAATGAATTTACATGTAAACTTCACTATTTGTACATCAACGAGAAACAGATAAAGGATATGCATAGTCGATCAGATGATACATGCCGTCAAGTTGAGATCATGTTTAAGATTTTTAATTCAAAATAAAAAATTAAAATGATATGAGTAAGCCGAGAACGAATGATATGTAATCTGCATTTAACATTCTATCTATTTTAACGTAGGTTACATACTTAAATTTTATAAACATTTTGTCAAATGTGTTCGATTTCATGTAACCTGAAACTCAAGATCATTGTTCCCTCGTGTAGACAAACAAAAATCGCTATCCAATTTTAATTAAGGATAGCTGATTTAGACTCTTTGGAAATGTTCGAAAATTGTAATGTCGAAAATATATAGCCTTTAAATATAATTATGAAATTCTCATGCGCGATGCACATGCTTTCGGACAATTTTAACATCGAAATGTGTTTCAGTTTAACATAAAAATATTTTTACGGCTAAAATCTCACAAAGATAGTAGATGTTTCGTAAGAATATCTGCATGTTAGGCAGTACAATCTTACCCTTTGAATATCTAAATTTAAACATCCATTTATATCCGTGTGTGAAATAAATTTAATTAAAGATAAGCGCATGTCCTCCGGCGATGTGTCTCTCACAAATTTATAAAATAATGCTTTAGAGTTATAATCAATTTGTAAATGTCACATGTTTTTATGTGATCCGGTAACGAAACCGCATTTTTATTAAAAGAAGCATTTCTTGGAGATTACTTTAGGAGAAGAATAATATTTAAAATGTATACTTATTGATTATAAAACACTTAATTAATAGGATAATCCAGACTAAAAAATATTTTTTAAACTAATAAAATTTGTATTGCTTAATTTGATCACCCGGAATCAAAAAATATACTTGCAACAAATGAAGTTAATTGAGAAACGAAAAATAATCGATATTTCTCTTATTTTTTATTTTATGAAAGATTTTTAATTAAAAAAATATTTTGCTTTTATCTTAACTTTTCTGAAATCCTGGTAAATGTGTTAAAATATCTTTAGAATATTTGAAACCCCTTATAATCATTGAAATCTGATCAAATTCGTTAAAAACCTTTTAATGTTCCATGGAACCTTTTAAAATATGCAAAAACCTATTGAGTCCTATAAAACTTCCGAAATAGAAGAATAAAAAAATTCATAAAAATTGTTTTAAATACCTTAAAATATCCTAGAATATTTCACACCTTTTGAAATTTCTTGAACATTTTTAATGCTCTTAAAGATGTTTTTTAACCTTTAAAAATACCCTAAAATTTTTTGAAATCAATTTAAGGTATCTTATAAAAATCATTAAGCATTTAAAATCCTTTGAAATTATTGAAATAATTTGAAACTTTCTTGAAATCCTTAAGAACACTCTTAAATATTTCGAATCCTTTTTCATACTTTCAATTAATTAAAGTTTATTTTAAAATCCTTGAAATTATTTAAAATATCCTCAAATATTTCAACGTATTCGATACCCGTTTAACTTATTTAAATATTTTTTTAATTCCTATAAATATTTTAAGATATCCCAAAATCTTCTAAAAAATTTTATATGAAATCCTTCCAAATCTTCTCAAACTCAAGGCAATTCTTTAAAACCACATGAAGTTTCTGATATCCTATAAAATCGTTAGAAATATTTGAAAATCTTTGGAAATGATTGAAATCCTATGGAAATCCCCTATTCTTGTGATTTTTTTTTTAAATTTATACAAATATTGTAAAAAAATTGATACCTATTGAAAGAACATAAATCAACAAAATAAGAATCTAATCCTGGTACTAATTTTTTTGAATATTATAATACAAATAAAATTTTAATGTTCATATTTTCAGCTTCGAGAGACTGACAAAATATCGTAAATGGCTTATAACAAAAAACTTTTTGATTTTCACTCATATACCTGGAATCATAACATTTAAAAATACGCATATCTTTACTAGTAACATAGATGAAAGAAATTAAAGTGCATACTAAGATTCAAAGTGAAAAATTGGTGAAAAACTCTGCTTGAGATTGATAGAAAAACTCGCGGTCATAAAACCAAGTAAAATAAAACGAAGCTTTCATCTGAATTCAGTAGATATGTCCGCTTTAGTCAGACAGTTAAAAAAGGCAGCGATCACAGAGTCTGTTATTCTCCCTCTTCAACCCTATTTTTCTGAAAATCTCCTAAAGTACCTTGTATTCAAAAGTTTTGGCCTTTAACCCCTCCTTCCATTTTTTTGAAACTGCGATGATATTTTCAAATGGAAATGTATGATATTCAAAAATGAGTATTTAGGACAGGTCGAAAATAGTTTTTTTTTTTTTAATCGATATGATTCCATATAGGAAAATTAACTTTGAGGGTAATAAGCACTCCACTAATAAACATTTTTTTGTTAACATTAAAACCAAACGCATCGGTCATAAAGGTGGAAAAATCATTTACTCGAATTGTTTATATAAATTTGAAATGGTATTAAAAAAAACTTGTAATGCCTCAGAAAACAATTTGGTTGTTTGAAAAAAATTTGTGTTGGTTCTACTGTAGAATATGGTTCTTATATGGACAACAAAGTAATTTTTTGACCCAAGTTAGTTGTTTGGTTTTCTAAACCAAATTTAGTTTAGATTTATTAAAGTACATTTTTTTCTGAGGGCTTTGGAGAAAAATTAAAAAGAAAATTAAAAAATGTATCGAAGTTCGAATTTCACATGTTTATTTAACATTGTTTAGATAAAAAAGTTTCAAGAATATTTTCTTATATATATACATTTTTTCTTCTTAATTTTTCACTATGGGTATAATGTTTAGATGAAGAATAATAAAAACAGATTTTGGTTAATTTATGACCTTTGCTCTTGGCTTTAATATTGACCTCTGATGTTTTTCAATAGTTCAGTATTTCATACCACAATTATTTTTTGATATTTTCTTTTTTGATTCCTGAAATGTGGCTTTGCTGTCAGTCATAAATATAATTATTGAGTATACTCGTGAATATCAATGTTTCTTCATTAATTATTTAAACAATCTATAAAGTGCAATTCACGGTAATGATTTATTTCAAACTTTTCGTGGATACATAAAAAATTTCCGAAAAAAATTTAATACAAAGAATCAAACGATACATTTGTCGTTCCAATTGAAAAATAGAATGTGAAAATCTGAAAAATATCTTGCAATTAATTGAGATACTTTTTTTCTCACAATACTTAATTTATAAATTAAATTTGATTTTATTTAGTCATAATATTTGTGAGTTCTTATAAAAGTCTTGCATCTTTTTCATTCTTGTTCATTATGCCGATATTTTTAAAAAGAAATAAACATCCCCTATTTTCCGTAAAATTAAACTCCTGAACACCTTTGATCCATGAAGAGGGTAACATCAGTTTTTTATTAAAAAAATGAAATATATGTATTATTATCAATAAACATTGTGAGCATAGAAAATTGCCCTCGATTCGAAAATACAAATGTTAGGAATTAGGTCAAGCATTTTAGGAAATCATTTTAAAAGTGGTATTAATACGTCTTTATGAGTGAGGAATTACATTTTCAAGTACTGCTTGTCAATAATGGACCACTTCTGTCATAATTTGCTCTCTTTGAAATTATTCAAGTCTCTTAAAGCCAAATTATTTAAAAAGAAGTCATTTCTTTAAAAGAGAAAAATAAATTGCAAAGTGCATTTTTCACTCATTTTTTATTTAAATACGTTTTCAGAAAGAAATTAAGTTGCAAGTACTACTTTCTAGTAAAGTAATGTCCATAATTTATCTGAGTATGATATTATTTAGCTTCCCAGTAATAAATAAATTGTAAAAATGATTTCTCTGCTTTATAAAATATATTGAATGGAAAAATAATAGATTCCAAACGAATTATCTCTGATTTCCTTTTAGTTGCAAAACAAATATTATATGAGAGAATAAATAGAAAATTTTGCATTTGAAGCGAATGCTGGAAGGCATGAACGCTGGTTTTGTCGTGAAATTTCATCTCCACAGTTTTTTTTATCTTTGGCCCCTTTTCGTTTTGACTTGTTTATAATTTGTACGATCGTTAAACGAAATAATTGAAAAAACAGTACGAAAAAGGAGAGAAATACTAAATCAAGCTTTTTGTCTCTCCATGTCTCTCGATATCAGCACTCCTTTACTTCGAATGTGAAGTTTGACCCGCTTTTTCCGAGGTCGGAAACTTGAGTGACTCAAGCGTAAACTTTTGATGCTTTACATTCATCCACATTTCATACCTCGATACTCATGTACGGACCTTGTATGGAAAGTAGACAGGTTTATGACAGGAAATATGAGAGATGTAAATCTGACAAATGGGAATTCAATTCTGGGCAAGTAATCAGGTTCGTTCTAAAATCCTAATTACGAACTTCCCTGACTTTATGTCCTTCATCTCTGACAATTTTTTTATTTATCCCTGACCGTTATAAATTTTCCTATCAGGTATAAAATTAACCTTACACCTGGGAGATCAGTAATGGTAATTCAAAAAAAAATTGGTTTTAGCTCAAAGAGATCAATTTCGAACCGTAACTAAAAGAATTCAATTTTCATTTAAAATAGTTAATTTTCAACCAAGAAAGAAGGAATTTTCAACAAAGTACTTAAATTTTTCATGAAAGTTATGAATGTTTGATTTTTTAAAATGGACTCTCACTCAAAAGTGTAATAGTTGATACTTCCACCGATGAATATTTTAATTTTGAATTTTAAAAAAGTTGAATTTAACCAAAATATATGATTTATTTAAGAAATTAATTAAATCTTAAATTTAAAAATTATGATTTTTTAAACCCAAATTACCAATTTGCTACAAAACAATTAATGTTTTAACCCGAAAAAATAAATCTTTAACAAAAAAAAGTTGAAGTTTCGACCCAAAAATGTGATTTATCCACCAAAATAGTTGCCTTTCTAACGAAAATATGAATTTTTTAACAAAAATGGAATAGCTATATTTTTAGTTAAAATATTATTTTTTAACTAAAACAATGAATATTGAACAAAAAAATGTAAACTGAATAGTTGAATCTTTTACAGAAAAGATTAATTGTCTACCAACAATAGAAAATTTACATTTTTATTCAATTTTTTTCCTCAAATTTTTAAGCAAAAACATTCATTATTATCAAAAACAATAAGGTTTAAACTAATAAGATTACTTTTCTAGAAAAAGACGAGTTTTCAAAAAAATAATTGAATTTTCACCTAAAGCAAGTAATTTTTTAACTTACAATATAATAATTAAATTGTTAGTAAAAAAATTAATTTTCCGCCCAAAAAATGACGAACAGTGGTATGTTCAACCTTAAAGGTTAAAATTCAATCGAAAAAGATCAATTTTCGATGAAAAATTGAATAGAACAGTTTTCAGTCAAAGAAGTTAATTTTCAATTTAAAAAACTAATTTTCCAGTAAATAAACATTTATTGAAAAAGAAAAAAATTTAACCAATAAGATTAATTTTCGAACAAAAATGTTCAACTTTTAACAAAAAGCATAAAATTTCAATAAAATATTTAAACTTTTAATGAAATTTCTAGGCTTATAGTACAATTTTCAACTGAAGACAAGAAAATTCTGACCAAACATAGAATAATAATTTAATAGTAACAAGATTTTTGACAAAAACAACACGCTTTCAACAAAGCAGTTCAATTTTAAACAAAAAATAGGATTTTTGCTGAAACTATGAATTATCCAACCAAAAAATTAATTTTTAACAAATTAATTTCACCTTGAAATACTTGTAAGAGAATCGTTAAAAATGTATCAATTTCGAGTTGTTTCGTTCACAAAGGAACAATTTTCAGTAATACAACATCTTTTTATTTGCAAATTCTAAAAATTGAAACCTTTAATAAAAGCAAAAAAAATAAATATAATTCTTCAATTGGGATCATAATAAATTAAAGTATAAACGTTATCAATTATAAACTTTGAATGAAAGCGTTCGAAATTTAACAATTTTTAATTAAAAGAGTTAATAAATCAAGAGTTTTGAAATCATAAGTTGAAAGCATATAAAAATATACAAGTTTTAATCAATCGTTCAAATTTCATACATTTAAAGTACGAATTTTTTTAATGCTCATAATATAAAATTCGAGCTAAAAAAATATAATCATTAAAATATTTTTAAATTTTAATAATTTAACCATTTTTTTCATGAAAAGCTATACGTCAATTCTGAATAAACCAGAAATCTACATTTCGAAGCCGTCATTCAGCGGCCGAGTTATAATCGAATTTCAAATTGACTTCACTGTACCAATTCCAAGATGAATATCAAATCAGAAACCTAACAATTCACACAACATTAAATTATTATTATTTAAAAATCGTTGTATGCAAAATCCAAAGTGATTTCAAGAATATCTCAATTATCAATAGCAATACAAATCTTTCGACAATCCCTGAAATAACGTATTGAATTTTAAGAAAATCAATTTAAATACATATATTTTTTAATTTCTAAAAAAGCGTGTCCTTTATTCGTTATTGAATTAAAATTTTAAATTATCATCCGTGTACAAACTATTTATATTTCATTTTCACTATTGTATTAAAATAATAATAATAATAATAATAATAATGATAATAATAATAATAATAATAACAATAAATGAAATAAAACAGACATATAATTTTTATTTTCTGATGTGGGTCAGAATGTCTACAGACAATGTCCTTTTGGCAAGTGAACATGTTAAGCATTGATTACACTAGCCCACTATAGGAAGCTCATAAAAGCAATATCAATGCAAAATAGGTCAAAATTGGAAAAAGGGAAAACATTATTACCTCTCGACTAAACTCTTGAAATTGAAAATTTATTCATTATTTCTATAGTTTCATAAATTGCATGCTCAATCTTAAAAAGAAGATTGTTTTTTTTATATTATTTAATGTCTTGATAATATGTTATTTTCCCGAATTTTATCATTTGTTTAATACTTTTTCAAGTCTGACCAAAATACTAGTTGTGCTTGTAAAAACTCTACAATTCCTTATTTTCATTTTTAACATTTACAATCCTTCACCTAAAATAGGAGGTATGTTAAGCTGGCACAACACTATTGAGGTATCGAGATGAAACCTTTTTCATAATTTAGGGCTCATTTAGG
>JAAAKG020148435.1:0-10255 GCA_010014905.2 Druon quercuslanigerum | reverse complement strand
ACGCGCATGACAAAAATATAGAAACGTTCTTACGCTTTGTAAACTGGTCATAATTCTTGGAGGTGTTTTTGTCCCACATATGCCGGCCAAACGCATAGGGAGATACCACTCCTTACTATTACTTCGTGAGGGTAACACAAAAAACGAAGTTAAATTGCTTCCAACTTCAGTTCAATTGACAAACCTAACATAGATTTTGTTGTGTAAATAAAAAAAATATATTGAATTGAATTTAAAGAAGTAAAGAACAAGTGCGGAAATGTCTCACTGTATAATTATAAATTTCTAGTAGTAAAAGAGTATTTCTTATTTATTCCTTTTGGAATTAGTTGTGGTTATATCTGGAAAATATATTCTTAGTATAACCACGAATTGTAATATAAAATAATGTATTTTAAATTCAACTTATACGAGTATATGAAGGGACACTTGAATAAGTAAGGAATGAATAAAGTTGACCAACATGTATTATTAAATATTTTACACTGGAGGGGGGAGGGACCTAATTTCCGAAACATACTGCGGTCTAACAGACTGCACGTCCATACTTAAAGGTTAAAGTAATTTGCAACTGTAAGCGCAATATCTGTAGCATTATAGAGTTCCCACAAAATAAGAAATACGCTTAACTTTTTTTTGTGTGTTTTATATAAACGCGTGGACAACTTTGTCCAGGTATTGTTAGAATTTCGAAGTTCCGCATGTTTCTTCTTAATTTACTGTAATAAAAAAAAACTTTTTTACCTTTGGATCGTCAGGTGGATCATACTGTACGATCCAATCGACGTCTGGAATATCGAGACCTCTTGCAGCCACGTCTGTACAGAGAAGTATGCCTGAAGTGGCATTACAAAATTGGAAAAAGGTTGTTGTTCGCTTCGTTTGCTTTTGTTTTCCCTGAAAAGGAAGAAAATAGATAAATTACTATTTTTTCTTAATCCAACAAACTTCACAGCCCAAAATAATCTCAAAATAAATGAAAAAACAAAGGAGTTGAGTATTAAAGCTGAAAAGTCAATTTTTAAGGAAACCGTTCACTTTAAGAAACGGAAAGATGAATTTTCAACACAACAATTTTCAACCTTCAAAGATGAATTTTTAACCAAATGGTCGAATTTTCAAGCAAAAAAGATTAAACTTCACCAAAAAAAACTACTAAAAAGCAAAGAGCTCAATTTTTTATAAAAATTTGAATTTTCATCCAAAAAAGTTAAGTTTTTAACAAAAACGTTAATTTACAACCAACAAAATTACTTTTCTAACAAGGCAGATAAATTTTTAATACAAAAAAGACGAATTATCAACGAAAATGTGATGGTTGATATTTTAATTAAACAAAACCTTAATTTAAAATAAAAAACTGCTCAATTCGATCAAAAAAGATGGATTTTCAAAAAAAAGACATAAGTTATCTACAAATAGTTGATTTTACAGTAAAAAATACATTTTTAACAACAAGAAAAGGAATTTTTAACAAAATAGTTACATTTTTATCAAAAGAGATGAATCTTTGATCAAAAAAATGAATTTGCAGCAAATTCCAACCTTCAAGCAATAAGTTAAATTTTCAACGAAAAATATGAATCCTCAGCGAAAAACGTAATAGTTAATATTTCAATTAAAAAAAATTTTAATTTGTAATGAAAAACAGTTGAATTAAATCAAAATTTACGAATTTTTCAACGAAATAGTTGAATTAGTAATCAGAACAGATTAATTTTTACTCAAAAGTTACATATTTACCAGAAAAAGATTACATTTCTACCAAAAGAGATGAATTTTCAACGACAAAAAAAGAATTTTCAACAAAACAGTTAAATTTTCAACCAAGGAGATAAATCTTCAGCCAAAAAATACGAATGTTCAACAAAACAATTGAATTTTCAACCAAACAATCAACTTTTAAATTAAAAAGAAGAATAATATAACATTCTTTGAAAAATTTTCAAGCCAAAAAGACGATTTTTTGGAAGAACGTTTAATTTTCGATCCGAAAAGTCGAATTTTCAACAAGCAAGTCAATTTGTAACTGAGAAAGATGAATTTTCTACAAAAAAAAAATTAATTTTCTGTCCAAAACGACGAATTTGCTATCCAAAAAGACGAATATTCAACAAATAGTTAAATTTGTTTACCAAGAGAGATTTACTTTTCAACAAAATAGTTGAATTTGCAGCCTTCAAAGATTTCCAATTTCCCGACAAAAAATATAGAAGTTTAATTGCAAACTGTTGCATTTTCACCAAATGGTTTAATTATCAAGCCATCAAGACAAACTTTCTGAAGAGAGTAGAAGTTTCACAAAAAAGTTCATTTTCAACAAAGAAAGGAATTTTCTATTTAAAAAATATTAATTTTGAATAATATAGTCGAAATTTCAACAAAACAATGACATTTTTAACTAAATAGTAGAATTTTTTATCAAAATAAATGAATTCTGAATCGATTCTAAACTCTAATAACACACCAAAAAATACATTTAATTAAAATAATAAAAAGTATTTACGTGTATGCTCAGCACTGGTAAATCGATATAATTCAAAAGCTCGTGATGATATTTAACAGACATACAAGAACTGAAGAACACCATAACTTTTTTTTTCTTGTTTTTGCAAAGGAAGGTAAACAAAAGGAGAAATCGTTTATCGCTCGGAGCCATTACGTATCCTTGTTCCAATCCATCAACAGTTGCTTCATTCTTTTCATCGTCCACACCGACGTAAATTGGCTCTGATTTTAATGCCAAACTAGTTAGCGCTTCTGTCTTTTTTGTCTGAGTTGCACTGAACAACATTGTAAGTCTTTTTTCTGGAACACAGAATTTATTTTAACAGTAAGTTACGAATATAATTGTGAAATATTAAATGATAGACTTTGCAGATTGAATAAATTAAACTAACTCGGTAAAAGATTGATGATTTGCTTCATTTCTTCTTCGAATCCAATGTCGAGAATACGATCAGCTTCATCTATAATTAAACACTGTAAATTCTTGTATATAAAGCCTGGGGTATTCTGAAGATGATCCAACAATCTTCCAGGAGTTACAACAATAATATTAAGTCCTTTCGCAAGCTTTTGAGCTTCTGTTTTTCGATCTGTGCCTCCTATTAATAAACCGTAGGTGTGATAATGGTATTTCATTAATTCTTTCAAAACTCCAAATGTCTGCATGGCCAACTCACGAGTTGGAGATATTATAATACATCCAGTTCCTAATTTTGGATTAAAATGTTAGTTTACTTTATGCAAAGCTTTTTTTAAATAATGTTAGAGAATTTGATTTACCATTTCTAGGCATGAACTTCACTTCATGGATTAGGTTTATTGCAGGTATGAGGAAGGCTAGAGTTTTTCCAGATCCGGTCTTTGCAGCTCCAACGAGATCTCTACCTTCGAGCAAGGGTGGAATAGCACGAGCTTGTATTTCTGTCATATTCGTAAAACCCATGTCGTTTATTCCTTTTAATGTGCTTTCGCATATTTTATCTTTGAGAGATGAAAAGGCTGGATTTTTTATAACCTCAAGACCAACAGAGCACCCTGGTACTGTGAGAAAACATAAGTAATTTTAAGCTTAGTGAACGTACTTAAGGACTTATAAATATAAATATGTATGCATAAATAATAAATATTTACGTGCAATGTTATTGCTCATTTATGAATCATTTTATTTACTGTTTTAAATTATTAAATTGGAATAAATTGAGTGCATTTAACAACGATATAATGTAGGTTTATGTAAAACTGTATGAGATTTGGTAGATTTGATCATTTATGGGTGATTCTCATGCATATAAAAATGTCTATTCCTGAATAAATTTCAACTTATGTTTCACTTTGTCAAACACATTACGGGAAACACATATAGACGGTTTACATTTTGCTATTTTGCTAGTTATTGCCGATAGAATTAGGTAGGATGGCCGAAAACTTCATTTTCAAAACTTTCTGATTTTTTATTGACAATTTTTCATAATTCCCTGATCATTAATATTTATATACTAGCGTCTTAATCTTGTAATAATTTTAACATGGGATCGCTTACAAACGGCATAAAATAATAATTTACATAAATTTTGAAGTTATCAAATTTATTAATTTATTTTAAACAAAAAAGTGACTTTTCTAATATAAAAGATGACCTTTTGAAAAGTACTTGACTCAGTCATGAATGAAAAAAAGTTAGTATAAATTGTTAAACCTTCAAGCGAAAAGAAAATTTTTCTTTGCATAAATTGAAATTTCAACCATAAAATATGAATTTTCAGCGACAAAAATTTTCGCAACAAAATTGTTAAATTTTCAACCAAGGAAATGAACCTTCATTTAAAAAAAAATAAAAAAAGTAGATTAACTTTACCACGTAGTCGAATTTTCAATTAAAAAAGATTAATTTGGAACAAAACATTTTAATTTTTAAACACACACGATGTGCCTCGACTGACTTAAACCCAAAAGGGCTTGCATATGCCAGTTTTTTCTGAAAATATTTCTGGGATAACCCACGATCATTTTGAGCCCAAAAAAAATCGTTTTTTTACTGTTTTTGAGAAAAAATTTTTTTATTTTTTTTTAAGAGGTTAATTAACATATTTCAATAAAAATAAGTTAAACGTTGAAATTTATTGGCTCGAACCATTCAGTCTAGCATCCGAAAAAGGGCTGCAGGTGCTGAACATGTTACGAGAACTGAAACCATTCAATAGAACCAAAAAATGGATGTTGAACAAAATTTCATAAAAAAGGCTTATAATCAGTCTTCTTCAATTAATTAATTAGGAGTTTTTACCAGATATGCATAGGAAATAGTTATTTCCCCAAAACTATGTAAATATAGTTATTCATTCAAATTAATCGCTTAAGATCGACTTCTTATCACCATAACTCCCAAGCTTTTAGAGATAGAACATTCGAGTTTTTTTCATTTTGCAGAAAATTTCAAGCACTTTATTCCTTGCCTAAATGCTTGGGACATATGATAAACCGAAATGAGGCAATCTTCAAAAACGGACTTTTTCCCACGTTTTTCACTATTTTTCAAAAATATTGAAGGGTTTCAGTTCTCGTAAGAAGTTCAGCACCTGCAGCCCGATTTCGGATGCCTGACTGAATGGTTCGCGCCAATAAAATACCACGTTCAACTTATTTTTATTAAAATATGTTGATTAACCTCTTCAAAAAACCAAAAAAAGTTTTCGCAAAAACGGCCCAAGCGATTTTTTCTTTTTGGGATCAAAATGATCGTGGGGCATCCCAGAAGAATATTTAAAAAAAACTATGCTGAAGTCAGTCGAGGCACACCGCACACAGAGAATTTTTAACTAAAAGTATGAATCTTAAAAAAAAAAATGATTTCACAACAAACTGGTTAAACCGAAATTTCCAAACAAATTAGTAGAATCCTCAAGCAAAGAAGTTTAGAATTATAACAAAAAGTACATTTCTACCAAAACAATCGTATTTTAAACAAAATAGTTGTATTTTCAACAAAAAAGGGTGACTTTTTAGCAAAATTGTTGAATTTTCAACGAGACAGTTGCATTTTGTCCAAAAAGATGCAATTTCTACTAAAATAGATACATTTTTAAATTAAAAAAATTTTAATTGCTTAATTTTCATCCAAAAAAGATTTAGGTTGACTTTGTATATCAAAATATAAGTTTTAAACAAGAAGTAAATTTCCTAAAATGCTTTAATTTTCAACTCAGAAAGACGAATTTTCAATCAAATAATAAAATTTATAAATGAAAAAATAATCATCAGGAGACAGCAATTACAAACAATATATATAAATACAAGGCAAATAAACTATAAACAGAATAAAATATCAGGGTGACAGCAAAAATTCATTTTAAAAAATCCCTATTTTTTCCATTTTTCGACACAATTAATATTCACATACCAGAATCACAAACTAATGAAAGCTTAAAAAAGGAAATAAAACGAATAAATTTTTTTTTGTTAAATCCTTGACTTTTCTCTGAACGATAAAAATCTCGTTTTTAACTCACCAGGATTTTTTTGCTGTACAAAATATCTGAATAAAATAAAAAATAAACAAAATAAACTGAATAAAATATCTGGACCCCTACAACCTCGAACTGTTACGTAATTTTAGCATAGTTCCTCAGTTTTTTCTTTCTAATTATAATTTTAAGCATGCTAATTAACAGCCGTTTTGGCAGTTGAGTTACTTTTTATACTATTATACACAATTGATCATTACGTTTTTATTTCTTTTTATTGTGCAATATCTCGTATTACATACGGCCAATAAATATAGTCTAGGAGTTAAATTATGCCTAAAATCGAGTGTACACTTTTCTTGAAATCTTTGCAATGCTTTGACATCGCGTGAACTCGTTCAAAAATTTATAGATCCCTTGAAACTTTTTTAAAAATTGTGAAACGTCTTTGAAATCCTTTGAATTATATGAATATCGTACATAAGCAAGTTGAAATCCTTTCAAAACGATTCAGCTCCCTGAAAATCCCTTAAACTGCTCTACCAACTGTAAAAAATCCTTGAACTCTCTTGAAATCTTTAAAATCACATAAAAATCTCTAGTAAATCGTTGTAAACGCCCTTGCATCTCTTAAAATCCGTCTGTTGAAATACATTTAAACCACTGAAAATCTGTTAAATCCATTGAAATGCCTTAAAAGCTCGTTCACCACATTATAAATAATTACGTTTTTGATATTTTGAGTAAAAAAAATAAAATTGTGCGTGAGAACGGGGTAATAAAAAGGCGAGCAATCCCTAAAATAAGAGGGAGCGTGTCTGACGTTTCAAAAAACATCCATAGATAATTAATTGACGTTCTCTTATACTTGTGTGGAACAATGTTTTGGTACCTACAATTTGTATTCTCGTCTTTGTCCGTTTTCTCTTCAGAAACCTCATCATCTTCTGAACCATTCTCCTCTTCTTTTACCATTTCCTCATATTCTGCAAGGACTTCCTTACCCTCTGTATGAGACTCATCGTCTTCTTCTTTCTCTTCTTCAGGCTTTAACTTTTTTACCTTCTTTTTCTCTGTAGAAAATGAAATCATACGAAACCATAGTAAAATTATTTATAAATATATCATCGCAGTATGAGAAAGTATAACAGTAACTTACTTTTAACACGCTCACCATCTCCTCGTTTTCGTTTGACTCCAAGTTTGTTGTCTTCTGCAGATTGTGTTGGGTTTTCATTATTTATGTCTTGTACTATTTCTGTAGTTAAAAAAAGTATTGCTTATTTTATGTTTTATAGTCAGTATCATGCCGAAAACATTTGAGCTTCTGTGACTTGTTTCTGTACTAATATTAATAAATACGTTAAAAACCCGTTCTTATTTTCATTTACAGAGTTAACCTCAAAAAATTACTTACCATTCTTTTTCTTCTCTTCTCGTTGCTTGAGAAACATCAACTTAGTTTTCTCCCTTTTCCTGATTTTTCGAAGCAATACTTTATCGGGTATCGACATTCTTGCACTATTACTGAAAATTAATCAAAAAATTATTATTTTTTATTCTGTAATAAACAGAAAAAACACGTGTTTTCGACAGGTTTAGGCGACATTGGGCGACATAGACAAATAGTAGACCTTTTCCACGGTAGGGAGCGTCCTAATTTAATATGCGCGAAAATTTGAATGGAATTAAAATTTATGAAATTTATATAAAATTTAAAATCAATATTATCAGTAAATATCTGTTGATATAAATATGCCTATTAAATATTAATTCAATCTCTTTTGTAGCATTGAGTATTTCACAGAGAGATTTTTGTTTTAAAAAATGTGTCTAACCTAACCTAACATAACTTAACCTTCAAAACTTGACAGGCCTATGTGGGGCTGTGTGGGTCTATGCGCAGGTGTAAGTAAATAAAATGAAAACAGTGCATGCTTGTGCAATTGTTTTTAAGTTTTTCAGGCAACCGGTAGTCATTTATTGTCACTTTCTTAAAGAGAAGCTAACTACAAAACTTCAGTTTTATTGATTTATATTTTCGTGTATAAAATGAGTGAAATGACATTGAATAATGATGTATTTACAAGAGAATTAGAGCTGGAAAGTTGTAACGAAACTCTAACTTTGTATCAACAAACAATTGGCGATGTTAGTTGCGTTGTTTGGGATGCTGCTATTGTTTTAGCGAAATATCTTGACTTGTCTTGTCGAGATAATAATTGGTTGAATGGAAAAAAAGTTTTGGAACTTGGAGCCGGAATCGGATCTGTTGGAATGACTGCTGCTTGTTTTGGGTAATTAAAATAAATATTCCATAGAAACTGCATATTTATTCATTAGTGCAGTTAAAATTATAACAAATTTAGGCAAATTAATGAACTTTGAAGTCATTATTACACCCATTCAGGGTGCGTCCCCAAAATAGTACAAATTTGCTTTGATTGTATTTTTTTTACCTGTCAGTTTTTTTAAAATTCGAGTTTGAGTTTTTAGTTATAATAATTTGTGATTTTTTTGGCAAAATTTATTGGGAATGCAAGTTTAATGTCACAATATGATAAACATTTTTCTCGATGTGCGATTAAACGGATTTTGATCATTCTAACATTGAAACTTTTGTTTAAAAATGTACATGACAGAAATCTTTCTTAAGAATAATAAAAACAAATAAATTTGTTTTAAAAAATATTAATTGTTTACGAACGAAATAAACTTTTTTTTTGTTTAAAAAAAATAAAAACTTAATTTTCAGAAATATTTGTCCGAACATACAAACATTGCATTTGTTAAAAAATATATTTTTTTTACAAACAAATTAAACTTATTTGGTTAAAAAGCGTAAATCCCAAAAATATTTCTTCTAATTATAAAAACATTGAATTTTTTTGAAAAAGTATCCTTTTTGTATGAAAAAAGAACTTATGTTGTTTAAAAAAAATAAAAATGTACATTCTAGAAATGTTTCTGCCGAATTTAAAGCCGTCGAATTTATTTTTAAAAATATCAATTGTCTATAAGCAACTTCAACTTTTTTTTTTTTTTTTTTTTTAACATACATTCCAGAAATCTTCCTTCCGAACACATAAACATTGAATTTCTTCTAAAAATATCAAGTGTTTTAGATCAATTAAATTTCTTTTGTTTACAAATTTTTATTATAAACGTGCATTCTATAAATCTTTCTTCCGAATATACAAATATTGAATTTGTTAAAAAATATATGAATTATTTATAAACAAATTGAATTTCTTTGAATTAAAAACGTACATTTTAGGCATCTTTCTTCCGAATATAAAAACATTGAATTAAAAAAAAATATAAAAGTACAATTTGTTTATAAATAATTGGCAATGTTTTAAGCAAATTTTATGTTTTGATATTCAAACGGAAGATTTATGAAATGTACTCTTTAAAAAAAAATTTCGACGTAAGAATCGGCAATTTCCTTTTAACCGTTTAGGAGAAAATAGTTATGTTGTAACATTAAATTTGCATGGTTAATAACTTTTTAAAGAAAAAGTTGTTTACGTAGAAAACCTGGAAAAGTCTTTTACAAGACCAGTACTATTCAAAAATTGATTTTACAATGAATTTGATTTATTTTGGTCACTTGGGATAAATTTACTCAAATAAAAAATTCAAACTCGAATAAAAACAAACTGGTAAGCAGAAAATTCCAGTCAATGCAGATTTTGACTATGCTAGACCAATATTACAATGCTGTATAGGTCGCTTTTTTGGCTCAGAACACTTTTTTTGTCTGCCTGTCTAATTAATAATTTTTAAGTAATGTCTGAATGTAATTTAATTTTTTCATTAATTTAGTATAAGATCAGAAACCACTGTTGCCAATGGCCTTCTCTGTACTATAATATATATTGCTATATTGTTATGTTTCACTAACTTCTTTAACGGGTGAATCGAGATATTTAATGAATGCCTTCAGGGTGGGACTGAACCGACTTTAATTGCAATGTCCTTGCATATGCAGGCCTGCCACACATTAACTTAAGTGACTTTTCAGTCACTTTTGTAAAGAAAGTGGCCACTTTAGTCACTTTAATCTATCTCATTTTAGATTTAATGTAAAAAAAATCAATGAATCAAGGTATAAAATCTATAGTAATCTATTATATGAAAATTTTCGACGAAGAAGGTGTGGATCTAGAAACAGTAAGGGTGCGTGGGTTAGCGTTCGCAGATGACAAGGTTGTCATGGCAGAATCTATCGAAGATTTGCAAAGAATGTTGAATAAATTGAATACAAGCATGAAGAGCATGGG
>JAAAKG020148434.1:0-10255 GCA_010014905.2 Druon quercuslanigerum | reverse complement strand
TTAAAGTAACTTAAGTTACTTTTACTAGTAACTGTAACTGTAACGAGTTACTTTTTTGACAGAGTAACTGTAACTGTCACGAGTTACTTTTTTTGCAAAGTAACGTAACTGTAACGAGTTACTTTTTATAGAGACACTTACCCAACACTGCCCTGCCGACATCCTGCTACGCCTTTCTTTGAGCCGCCTTGTTCATACATTCCTTGCCACACAGGTCCGATTGCCCGAACAATCCTACCATTTAGGATAGATGTGAATATCTTATACAGTGTGTACAGACAAGTGATTAAACTGTAATTCTTTGGGTCGGCTAAGTTGCCCATTTTCGGCAGGAGTACTGTGCGAGCTTCCACCAACCATTCTGGAATTAACTCTTCCGACTTCAAATGTGAGCTGAAAATACGGGCCATATGGTGGTGGGTTGAAGGAAACTTCTTCCATCACATGGTCTTGATACCATCTGGTCCTGGAGCGGAATAGTTTTTTATACCTCTCAATACTTTTTTCACCTCCCCGGTAGTGATTGTTGGGCATTCTTCATCAGGTGTTCTTATAAGGGCATTACACAGTTCCTTGAAGCTATTTATGTTCTTTAAGTCCTCGCCAAGTATATGCTGCACTTCGTAGACTTCCATCCAAAAGACTTCGACCTCCTCTGGTTTGGGCGGGTGGTTGACAGCAACTGGAGGGTCTTGGAAGAGTCGAGATGGGTCAGAGAGAAACTGTTGGTTTTCTCTGACCCACCTCTCTCTCCGCTCTAGACTTCTCTTAGCGTCAGATAGTATCCGTATTCTTTCAATTCTATGCTTCCTGATGGTCAGCAGCTTTGACTTGTTAAGTGTGTGATAACGAATCCGGATTTCGCGTGCGAACTTTCGAACCTTGGCTGAAAGACACTGAATAAGGGACGCGCATCTTTATGGCGAGTTGGTGCATTTGTCTTTTGGTCTTATGATCAACAACGAGCCTCCAAATAATGCCATTTTATGCGATTTTTGATATGCCTAAAACTTTTACATAACATTTCTGAGATATAAAAATGCGATAAATGCAATATTCACTTATACGTGATCATGCATATGAAAGTTCGAATCAATTGACTTATAATTTCCTGACCAAAATCGAAGACATAAAAATGGCTAGAGCAAAGGCTAAAAATATTTTTTTTTGCAAATAAAAAAACATGGGTAAATTTATTTGATTAAGAGAACGATTTAGTCAACGCGTTGTGTAACTTTTCAAACGACTAAAACCCGTTTTGATTGGTAGTTATCAAAAGGACTAACACGACACTGTCCTCTAAAGTAATCGAAGTATATACGACGCACAGTGGGTAGAAAATACTTCTCTGGGAGAAAAATCGGCCATCAGACTATTTTTTTAAATACTTAGAAAGGATGGTACTTTGATGGACAGTTTTTAATGGACAAAAATCGGCCATTAGAGTTTTTTTAATACTTAGAAAGGATGATACTTTGATGCACGGTAAAAAGTTGTATTAAACTGTTTTCTAACTTTAAGAATGCAATTGTTTATTTTTGTACTATCTATTCAGGCACATTTATTAATATTTCGTCCGAAAAAAGAGGTTAGTAAAGTTACTTACGTTTAATATAAATTTATATTGCATATGAAATTTCTCCATTCGTTTAATTTTTATAAACAAATTAATGGATGTAACCTAATATATTTCTGCTGCATTTTCGCAATTTAAATGCAATACGTAGAGGATACCGAGGCGAGATGAGTTTCCCCTACACATACTTTCTTATTAAAATGTTTAAGAAAAATATTTAATTGCAAATGAACACAAACAAATAATAATAGTTAATGGCTTAAACAAATTTTATGAACAAATTCATTCATATGTCATTTTTATTCATGTGAATACTAGAACTGAAGAGCATTATGATAAAATAAATTAATGAAGCCTTTATTCATTGAGTAAAAGTAATAATTTTATTTGTTTTAACACTGTTTTTACACTGTGTTATATATGCTTTCCTGTGTCACCAATTATTCGTGTTTTTTTCGTAACTGCTGCGCTTCTTTAACTTCTTGCAAAGCGCAATCATAGCGCTCGTCAGTGAAAAAAGCACTTCTGCCATCACATGCAATAATGTACTGATCCAATTTTTCTTCAAAACTGCGCTTTCTCTTCACTTTGATATCCATCTTTTGATTTGCAATCCGTAAACCTTAACTTTATTACACTTGTACTGCCAACTTTGGCTGCTCGATTTAAACTGATCAGTATTAGGTTACAAATCAGTCCAGAATGACTGTATTGTATTGATAAAAAGTGTAAATGTCGGTCTAACTACGTTAAGTGTAATTCAAAATGCCATTTAAATAGTTTGTGTAAAAACAAATAAAATTATTACTCTAAACGACAGTTTCGTATTAGTCCTTTTGCAAACTACCAATCAGAACAGGTTTTGGTCACACGGTCGCGACGCGACAAGTGATTGGTACATTCGTTGGTGTCAATCGTTGTTTTGGGACTCAATATTCTGCTTGCGCATTCGACATAATACGTGAATATACATACAGGAAAGCCCGTCTATCGGGATCCGACAATCACCCTGAAAAGCCCTATAGGGATCCCACATTTAATCTGGAGAGCCCATTTATAGGGTTTCAACGCTTATCCTGGAAAGCCCATTTATAGGGATCCAACATTCATACTGGAGAGCCCGTTTATAGGAATCCAAGCATTTCCCCTGGAGAGCCCTATAGGGAACCAACATTCACACTGGATTGTCCATTTATAGAGATCCATCTTTCTCACAAACGGTAGTTAAAATGCCAAAGACCAACGATTCAAAATATTTATTTTATATATACGGCGAAAGATAAACATAATTTCACACACGCACACGGACATACACATTCATCAAAAGGAAAAAAAAGAAAAGAGAAATTATTAAATCTGAAGTGTACGAGGGATGGCCACAGAAGGTGCTTTCATCCGCTATCATTGTTTACGCCCAGGAAACTTCGAACGATGCGGCATGTGTTCGGCTATATCGCCTTCTGCATTAGATGTAGCGAATTTTAAACTCCGAGCTCTTCTAAGGTTTGTGCACACCTCGCATGAACATTTCCAGTGGACGAGATCACGACTGGGTGGATGGTGACCTTCTTCACCCTCCACGCGGTCGGGATCTCCTGTTTTATATCCGAGTATTTCTGAATCTTCTTAGTATATCGGAGCCTTATATTATTGTTAAGAGGAACGCGGATGTCTATTATTCTCACGTGTTGAGCACGTTTGTCTAACCAAAGGACATCTGGACGATTGTATCTGATTAGATGGTCAGTGAGAATAGTCCTATCCCAGTAAGAGAGATGATCTTCGTTCTCTAATACTTTCACTGAGGTATATTTGTAGTAAGGCATTTTTTGGTGAACGATCCCAGCAACATCATTATGTCCGTGCGTGTATTCTTGCGCGGCAAGCATCGTACAGCCATCAATGATGTGCTTGATGCTCTGATTGGAATCTCCACAAATGCGGCATCTATCAATAAGTACCACCATATTCAGCTGTTATTGATCATTCCTCCTTTTGATTACCCTGTCCTGAGATGAGAAATCATTCCGTCTCCGGAAAGAGTTCTCCTCGCCTTAACCAAAGGTTTGAAGCATCACTATCCACGCAAGGAAGTTCTAATGTTTGCGGATGCTGCTTGTGCAGCTGTTTATCTCGTAACTGAGCAGCTAGCTGTTCAGAATTGAGATGTTCGATGTTGTGAAAATCAAGAGCTGCAAGTTTTAAGGGGGCATACTGGTCAACTTTACAGGCGTAGTCGCAGAGTGAGATGTTAGTGCTGTTTAGGAAATATTCGTGCAATTGCATAACCTAAGAGTCACGCAACCGCCGCACATCCAGGAATCCCCTGCCTCCAATCCTCCGTGGCAGTACCATTCTTTCTATAGCTATCCTTATATGGTGCATTCGGTGCTCACACATTTTGACGCGGATGATTCTGTTAAGCCTCTCGAAGTCAGTCATGGACCAGGTGACCAGACCAAGGAGTATGTTAGGAGAGGAATGGTATAGGTGTTAATTGCCTTTGCGACGTTCCTCGCATTGAGGGCAGATGTCAGAATCAGGCTAAGTCGAGCCGAAAAAGCAGTCTCAAGCACCTCTTTAATTGCAGAGTGTAGCGGACCCCTCGCGTGCAATATGCCATGGTCGTCCGGTATCAGCGTCCAGACCCAGAGACATTCTGATGTCATAGGAGAGCTGCAGCAAGATATTGAGTAAGCAGTTCAGTTTCGACTCTGAGCTTGCATCAACCTTTATGTTGTCCAAGTACAGGAGGTGATTGTGTTATGAGTCATCCCCTCCCACCTCAATTTGAACCCATAGGACGTGTTATTGAGTGTTCGCCTTAGTGGGTTCAGTTCTAAATAAAACCACAGTGAGCTGAATGAATCACCTTGAAAGATCCCTAGTTTAATAGGCAAGGACTCTGTGCACTATGAGGGCATAGCGTGATCCAAAAAGCGGACGACGCGCGGGCAGATCTTATATGTTTTAAGGATCTTAAGTAAATAATCGTGGGGTACTGAGGGAAACACCTGTTGGTAGTCAATGTATGCCATGTGCAAATTCGGTTGGTGGTGTTTTGCATGCAACAAAGCCACACTATCAATCGTAAATTGGCCCTTGCAACCACGGTAGTCTCGACAGCAACCCTTCTGTTCTTCAGAGACGACGTTGTTCTCCTCGCAATATTTATAGACGAAGTCAGAAACGGGTGCATCCCAAACGAGCGCAAGCTACCTGGGTTCCTTGTACTTCTAGAATCTAGTGGGACCCTTAACCCTCACATCTCTCTCGGCGCACTTAGACGTCGGGTCTGCTGGAACGCAGGGTCTATTGTCGCTAATAACCCTAATTCACCTCCGATTACCGTTCTAAATTATTCACTCAAAAGTTAAAAATAACTGATGGAATCTATTTAGAACTCATTTTTAGTGAATCTAAGGGCTTTCAGGAGTTCAGAAGTATGTAATTTCTCATCGGCCACCAAAAATTTCATACGATGGAATATTTTCTTGTTTGTTCGAAACTTACTAGTGAATAAAGAAGCAATAAAATAAACTTAATAATATTCATTCTTCCCTTTCTTATTCTAACCCCATTCAAATTTTCAATAAGATATCGCAATACATTTTACACAAATTATTAATTTATTCGTTATTTCGAATGAATGAATAAACTTGGATATGTTCAGTTTATTTTAAGACGTCTTCCAAATCATTGGAATACCTGTACTCAAGGACTTTTCCATATCCTGTCTTGATGGACTCTAATTTTTTTCTGTCGATGAGAAATGACATACTCCTGGACTCGCAAAGGCCCATAAATTCACAAAACATGACTTCCAAATAGCTTCCATCAGTTGTTTTTAAATTTTGAGTTATTAAATTGGAACGAAAATTATTGGCAGATGATTGACCGGTAATCACTACATATTCAGTACATACATATCATATACGTTGCGCCCTCCGCCATAAAGGAGGGTAAGTGCTCTGGGTTCTCCAAGATGTTTTGATGGGTCTCAGAAAGGGCGGGCTGCAAAACCTAAAGGTATTTATACCAGAAGGCTCTTTAGGGTACGAGTTACATCGGAGACGGGGATGGATAGACTATTCATCCCAGGCAACCGTGCAACTCTGTCCCTTTCTAGACGGAGCTACGTTGTGGCACTAGGTGGTTCACAACTTGATCGTACAGGTTGGAATAAGTTAAAACAGGTTTTCACTGGTTGGTGAAAAAGCTCGTGCATATTTGAACCAGTTATTTTTATTATTTTTATTTATTTTTTTGTTCTTAAATATTTTTAGTATTTATATTTTAAATATTACTACCATTATTATTATCGATCAGAACATCCCTTTGATTTGTATTCATTAAAGAATGCCATTTTCCTGGTTTTTAATTTTTAAGGGATGTTGAAACATCTCTTACAATTAATTCAATGATATATTCTTTCAATGCTTGATTTTGGTTACTAAAAAATGATGAATTCTATACTTTAATGCTTACGGTATGAAAACACTCCAAACAAATGCTGCATACACGAAAAATCATTAATCTTTCTAGTTCGTAAAAATGAACCTTTTGTTTCTGTACGTCTGATCGATAAAATGTGAAGCTTTCAGCCAAACATATCAAAGCGTTTTTGAGGAAAAAAATCATTTCACTAAAATAAGCATTTTTCTATTAAAATAAACGTAAAAATTGAAAGTTTGACAAGTGCTTGTTGAAAAAATTGCCAATTTTTTCTAGTTTTTTTCTTTATAATTTTTTCACTGCAGGTTCAATAATATAAAAAAAATTTTTTGAATTTTTGACAAAAAGCCACTTACTGTATTTTTTTGCGGGGTCCTTTCTCAATTAGAAAAAAATTAAAAAGATGGACCGTAAGTTTAAAGCTTTGTTTTTAGTAGATTTGAATAAGATTTACAAATTATCTTGATGAAGTTTTGCAATTGTACAGAAATTATCGAGCGCGAGGCGCGAGTTTCGTAATGAGAATGTAGTGGCCAAAGCTGTAGGTACTTTGAGAACCTTCCTTAAAAACGAATCGAAAAAAAATTAAGTTCCAATTTATAGATGTAATTCCTCGGAAGTTTTAATTGCAGCTTTCGATTTAAGTTATAATATTTATGTTATTTTAAAAAATGTAGTTAAAGCGTACGCATCAAACGTACGCGTTTTCAGCTACGTTCGGCGTCAAACGTAATCCTCTGTCTTTTTCTTCCACAGTAAAACGCATACATAGAAAGAGACCTGTTTAAAAATACGTTGCAATTTTCTAAATTACTACGAAATTTTTTTAAAAAACAGAAAAAAAGTCTTGATTCGAAACAAAAAGTGGGCTTGTTTCAAGGCGTAACATAAAGAAGACCAGCTCCGTTAAAAACGAGCATAGCTTGAAATCTTTAAAAAGAAATACTTATAAAACTACAAATAAAACTAAATACTTATAATCCCTTGAATCTGAAATTCCTTAAATTATCTTGGAATTTGTAATATCTTTTAAAATGTCTTCAAAGATTTTGCAAGCTTTAAAATCCTCTGCATTCATATGAAACTTCTTGAATTATCTTGAACTTCCTTGAAATATTTGAAACTCTCTTAAATCATTTAAAATCTTTTCAACTACTTTAGAAGCTTTGAAAACCTATTAAATGCTTTTAAATCCCTACAAACAGTTAGAAATTTTCACTTAATCGTCAGCTAACTTCACTTCGCTAAGTGCTGAGGGGGAAAACAATGGGTCTAATGCATGGGATTTCATCCATTTTTGCCCTATTTTTTAACATCTATATAAGTATAGTTTAAGTTTTTGGGAAATTAGTTTAATTTTTTAATTACTATTAAATGCAATGAAAAAATTCCAATAATTATTATTCATTACGAAGATATATCATAAATAAAATTTTGTCGCATGCATTTGGTCCATTGTTTTCCCTTCAGCACTCAACGAAGAGAAGTGAGCGAGTGGTTGTTAAAATACCTAATAAATGTCATTGAAAACTCCTTAGAATCTTTTGAAATCTCCTGAAATTTTTAGAAATACCTTGAAATTTTTTAAAATCTTAAGAATCTTGAAATATTTTGAAATTTTTATTTTTGTGGTAGCGGAATGTTATTTTATCCAGTCAGCAAACACTCAAAATGGCTAAGTGTCAAATTAAGGGTCCCGATGTAATAAGGGCACATAACATTTTCTCGAGCAAAAACGATGTCCCCTGAACACTTTCAAACAAATTTTTCAATTTAATTTGTTTTAATATATGCAGATGGGAAATTTGATCAAGCACTTTTTCAAGGCAAACAGTTGTAACTTTTTTAGTTTAAAAATTAAAGAAGAAATAGTTTTGACCAAAGAACTAGAAAAAGGATCTTCTTTGACTTTTCAGTCATATATATTTCCAACTATAATGATTTTTAAAATAACCTTTTAGATGTTCATTCTGGAGACTTTTTCATTCCTGTTTAGGGTCTTCCAAGTCTTTAAAAACCACAGAATTGCTTATTAATATTATGTATCTGTTAATCAAATTCTACAAGACCTCTGAAATTGTGTCTGGAATAAAAAACAAAAACTATTAACATGTAGCTGATGAAATGAACGTTTCACAAAAATCAAGTTTGCTGCCCAGTTTTGCTATCAGAACAAATTAAGTAAAAAGTGCAATTCAAGTACTTTCGTAACTTCGCTTCGCATGTGCACGTCACATTGTTTGTTCCGAACCTCATGGCGATTTACGTTGTAACTCGTATGTAAATTTACGAGCCCTCATACCCGTACATTAGAAAAAAAAGAGCACACTCCACGGAATAAAATGAAGGCATGGAGGAATACGTACTTCAATTACAAAAGTACTTGTCACTGTCCTGGTATAGAGCAGAGAAAATAAAAGAATTCTCGCATTTTAAAATTAAAAACGTGGATCAATTATATCTCGTTATATGTGCTTCACGATAGGGAGAATTTAGTTTTTCATACAATTTTTATAAGCAGATAATAAAGTTAGATTTCATATAATTTAATATCAAAAGCCGATGCAAAAGTTAAGGAGGAATTTATAAGTCTACTAATTAAAATTTACCAAACTAAAGCAGCATTCAATTTGTAACTTTTAAAATTTAAGCACTTTGTAAAGTTTTACTTAAAATCCGTCGTATTTGAATGCCGTGCATTTATTGTATTATATTCTTTAAATTTAATATTATACAACTTTAAATACTTGAAACTAAATTATGGAACTGTTGAATTAAAATCAAAATTTAAATATTTTAATTTTGAGTACTGTTAACCATAATTGTGTATGTTTGAAGGACTGAAACTGCACTTCTTTTTTAATTTGAAATGCTTCTTATTTGTACAAAGTCTAATATAAATTAATTCGGTTTAAATTAATTTATTAGGAACACCGAAATTGCAATGAAACTTCTTAATAACCCTGTTACTGTAAAAGATATTTTATTTTAACTACAAGCAGAAAGTGCACACGCGTTCAGGTCTCTGGATTTTTATTTAGCAACCTTAAAAATATAAACAATTTCAAAATCCCTTATTATAGTATTATTCAAAAATTCGTTTATAAACAAATTTCTGAATATTAAGGGTTTTAACCATTTTTGAAACATCAATAAGTAATTTTTAATTTCGAATTAAAAGCGCTTGAAATTTAAAAAAAATTCATAAGGTATTTTTGCTTCAACCACCAGTTAACTTTACCTCGTTGCTTGCTGAGGGGAAAACAATGGGTCACATGCATGGAATTCGGTCATTTTTTGCCCTAATTTAGTTATATCTTCGTAAAAACTAATTTTTTCTGGAAAAATATATTTGAAAAATAGTTTTTATTTTTTAAGAACTATTTAATGAAATAATAAAATGGTAATAATTGTTGTTTATTACAAAAATATTAAGGAAATTAAGTTTGTCGCATGAATTTGGTCCATTGTTTTCCCCTCAGCACTCAAAGAAGTGAAGTTAGCTGGTGGTTAAAGTGAAAATTCCTAATTAAACGATTTTCAATTAAAAATATTCCAATTCGAACTATTTTAGTTTAGGTAAATTAAAAAAATATTAAATAAAATAAATTGAACTTGCACTCAGCCCTATCCGATCGCGGACAAAAGCGCTGGCTAAAGTTTGATGCCAGCCGTGAACTAGTCTGCTGGCAGATACATTAGGCTATACGACAAATGTAAATAAAAAATTAAGTATTAATAAAAAAATTAGTTTATGTGATTTACAATGCGCGTTAAATAAATAACTTATTTGAATGATGCACATAAATACAAATTTTCGTATAAATTGAATACCATTGCAACAAAAACGAGACCATCGGATTTAATGTGGTTGCAGCCTATTCATTTTTTTACGTAACTATAATAATACTAATTCTTTTTTTAACTTATTTATTAGATAAATATATTAAATTACTTAAATTCTAATTACTTTAAAGTTTTATTTTTAAAAGTGAAAGGGACATACGTATAATTTTACATTAATTACGCTCATTTATGTGCATTTGTTGACCTAGAAAAAGCTTTCGACAAAGTAGATAGAAGTAAACTTTGGGAAGTCCTGAAAGAGTACGGAGTTAATGGATGGCTCCTACAAGCTATAAGAACAATATATATAGGTGGCAAAGCGAGTGTAAGGGTAAATGGGAAATTAAGTGACTGGTTCGATATTATACAAGGCGTTAG
>JAAAKG020148433.1:0-10256 GCA_010014905.2 Druon quercuslanigerum | reverse complement strand
TTTCAGTCTAAAATATTCAATGTTTAAACGGAACGAATCAAAAATACTGAAAAATAAAACTCGACACTGGAAAATTTTTGGATAATGAAATTTACGAATAATAAAATAGGATAACTGAAAAATCCCGAAAAATAAAATTCCCGAGACTGGAAAATTACCGAATAAGAAAATTCAGAAATAATAAAATTGCCGAAAATAAAATTTCCGAATTGGAAAATTCCCGAATATTAAAATTCGTGAATAATAAAATTGCCGACTTATAAAATTCCCGAATTGTAAAATTTCCGAATGATAAAGTTCACGGAATTTTTTTAAATTATTGAATTAGAAAATTCCCAGCAGTTAATAATATTACTGAATTGTAAAATTGACGAATTTTAACAATTGCAATTTTTTTATAAATATGTTTTATTGACTACAAATACAATAATGAAATTAAAAAAAAAAATTATTTTTAATGTTTTAAATTTCGAAAATTATTGTTTGAATTCAATATAACAATAATTTTTACACAAATATTTTTGAAGAACGAATTTTTTTTAATGTGCATAGTATTAAAAAATATATAAAAAACGCTCGCAAAAATCGAATTTTAAATTTATATATATTTTTTTGAAAATTGTTTTAAGGTATGATGAAAACCATGGGTGACCCAGATATATTTTATTTAAAATTATTGTTATTTTAAATTCAAAACATAATTTTCGAAATTTAAACCATTAAAAATAATTTCAAAAATAAAACATCTTTATAAAATTTTGTAATTGTTTAAATTCGGGAATTTTCCAATTCGGATATTTTATAATTCGGCATTTTTTGTCGGTAATTTTATCACTCGGAAATTTTCCAATTCGGTTATATTATAAACCCTCGCGCATTTTATTGTTCCGGAATTTTATTATTCAGGAATTTTCCAAGTCGGTATTTTTTATTTTTCACAATTTCATTTTTTGTAAATTCTACATTGTCGGGAATTTAATTTTTCGAGATTTTTGAGTCGTCCCAATAAAATTCCAAAATTAAGCATTCCCGAATTGGAAAATTCCCGAATAATGAAATTAACGACAGTTTATAACATTAGCGAATTAAAAATTTCCAAATAATAAAATTCCCGGCAGTTAATAAAATTACCGAATTAGAAAATTCTCGAATTATACAATTCTTGATAAAAAAATTGTCGAATGAAAAAATATCCGAATTGGAAAATTCCTGAATTGGAAAATTAACGAATTTAAACAATTAAATTTTTTAATAAATATGTTTTATTGATTACAAAGACAATAATGAAATTAAAAAAAAATTATTTTCAATGTTTTAAATTTCGAAAATTATTGTTTGAATCTAAAATAACAATAATTTTTAATAAAATATTTCTGGATGACGATTTTTTTAAATTTGCGTAGTATTAAAAAATATATAAAAAATGTTCGCAAAAATCGAATTTTAAGTTTATATATTTTTATTTGAAAATTATTTTAGTTATGATGAAAACAGTGGGTGTCCCAGAAATATTTAATTTTAAATTCAAAACATAATTTTCAAAATTGAAAACATTAGAAATAATTTTAAAAAATTAAATGGGCTAAAAATACCTATTTCTATTTAATAAAGTTACTAATTTCTGGCGAAAAACAGTTACACGATGCAAAATTCTTCAAAAATGCTAAATATAATGGTTTTCAAATAAAAAATTCTATTTCCTACCATAAAAACTAACAGAATCCGAAATTTTTCAGGCTTGTAAATTTTATTATTTTAAATAAAAATCATTCAATTTAAATCTAATTGTCTTCGTTTAAAAATACCACTTTCAGGCGAAACACGCCAACATAACCTAAAATTGTTATACTCATAACTATTCTCTGAAACTTAAGTTTGCTTTAAATACAAATAATTTTCAAAGGAAAGCTTTAAAATAATGGAAGAATCGATTGTTCTAAATTGTTCCTAAATTGTAAATGTTATTTCAAATGTCTATTGAAAATCACTAGCTTAACCTACAATTTTACACACACAAAAAATCTTTATAAAAGGCCAACATAACCAAAAAAAGTGAAAAAGTTGTGTATCTTCTTTAAAATCTAATTGGAAATTGAAAAAGAAAAACTCTAATGTCTATCAAAAAACATTAACATAACCCAAAATTCTTGCGCGAGATTCTGAATGTTCTTTGAAATCTAATGATTTTTAAAAATAAAAATGTCTTTTTCCTACCAAAAAAATTAACAGAATCCGAAAATCTTCAAGCTTGTAAATTCTGTTTTTTTTTTAAATACAAATCATTGGATCTAAATCTAATTATTTTTGCTTAAAAATAAAAATTTCAGGCGAAAAAAACCAACATAACCTAAATTTGTTACAAATTGGAAGCTATCTTGTTTTAAGTACCAATAATAACCGTAAAAACACTAAAATAACGGAAGAATCAATTGTTCCAGATTGTAAATCTTCTTTGAAATCTAATGATTTTTTTTCAAGAGTCGATTTTATGTGACACGTTAACATAACCCTAAATTGTAAAAAATTATAAATATTCTTTGAAATCTAATGATTTAAAGATTTCGATTCAATAATTTTAAATTAAAATAATAGAATTTCTAAGATTTAACATTTGCGGATTCTTTTATTTTAAATAGAAATCATTGGATCTAAATCTATTTATTTTTGCTTAAAAACAAACCAACATAACCTAAATTTGTTACAAATTGTAAAACTACACTGTGGAATCTTTTTTTTAATACTAATAATTATCGACGTAAAACAATAAAATAACGGAAGAATTAATTGTTCCAGACTTTAAATCTTCTTTAAAATCTAGTGCTTTTTTGGAAAACATTAACATAACCTTCAGTTGTTATAAAATTGTGAATCTTCTTTGAAATATATTAATTTTTTAATAAAAATGTAAATTTCTAATGAGAAAAGTGACATAATCCCAAATTCTTTGCGCTTGCAAGTTTTATTATCTTAAACAAAAATCATTAGATTTAATTCTAAAGATTTTTCTTTAAAATACAAAGAATCGAATTTTCTAAACTGTTAATCTTCTTTAAAATCTAATGATTTTTGCTTTAAAAAAATCGATTTTATGTGAAGAACGTTAACATAACCATAAATTGTTCAAAAATTGTAAATCTTGTTCAAACTGTTATGATTTTCGATTAAAAATACCAATTTTCGATGTTAAACACCAATGTAACTTTAAATTGTTAAAAAAGTATGAATATTTTTTGAAATCTAATGATTTGGAGATGTAGATTCAAAATTATTTTTATTTAAAATAATAGAATTTACTTTATTGTATATCTTTTTGGAGATGTCTTTTAAAAAAAAACGCTAGCTTAACGTACAATTGTACAAAAAGTTTAAGCTTTCTCTGAAATCTAATTACTTTTTACTTAAAAAACTGGTTCTGTTTTAAAACGCCAACATAACCAAAAAATGTTAACAAATTTTGGATCTTCTTTGAAATATAATTGAAAATTAAATAATAAAAACACTAATTTACATCGAAAAATTCTTATAAATTATAAAATTTTTAAATTCGAAATTTTTTTTAAATTTTTAGGATTTTTTGTTGTTGAAAATACCAATTTTCGATTTAAAACGACAAAGGAACTTAAAATAATAAAAAAATTATGAATATTCTTTGAAATATAATGATTATAAAATAAAAATGTCTATTTTCTATTTATGGTTTAAAAGACCAACATAACCAAAAATAGTTTAAAAGTTGTAAACCTTCTTTGAAATTTAATTTAAAAAAATTAAGAATACCAATTTTCGAAGAAAAATATTATTATAAACAAAAATTGTTTAAATATTCTAAATATTTTTCACCTAGAAGAATCAAAAATTGTTCAAGCTTATAAATTCTATTATTTTACATAAAAATTATTAAATTTAAATCAACCTAAACTTAAAAACACTAGTAATTAGAAAAATATCAATTAAAATAATAGTGGTAATAAATGGGAAAACGAAATTTTGTAACGTTTTTTTATTTCAATATAAAATTTTATATTGTCGAGAAAATTGTTCGAAAAATGTTTTTGCACAGAATTGTATTATAGAAAAATATAAGTAGAAATAACAAAAACAGAGGAAGCACCATTTTAATTTGACCTAATTATTCATAAATGGAATATTCGCAACTTCCTTAATAATACCATTAAAATTGAACACTCATTCTAGTAAATAATTTACCTAAACTTTCATTCTCTCACACTAGCATTCGATTTTAAAAAATACTTTGCTTTCATCGCTCGTGTACATAATGAATTTGATACTCGAATGCCACTTTTTTATCACTATAAAATTTAAATTAACACCGAGACTTTAAACATTTATTTCCGTTGTTTATTATTTAATTTAAAATAAAATTATAAAGAATCTTAGGATCCAATTCTGGTCTCGAAATCAAAATTTCCCGAAAGATTCTTTACAATTTTTTTAATAGTTATAATCGTTTATAAATTCACTATAAAAATATATGAGATTCAGGGACATTCTACACTCTAAATTTAAATCAGTGAAAGTTTGACTGATTTAATTAATCGCAAGAATCCTACAATAAAATCGTACAATTATTTCTAAATTAAAATTACTAATTAAGTTTCTCCATTTTCATAAATGATTTTAATTAACCAAAAATGACTGATTAACACATTAAATGTTACGGATTAGATCAATCAAAATTACTGATTTAATTCGTTAAATTTTATTTAAAATTACTGATTCGGTAATTGGACGTTATTAATTAAATCAATTCGTCTTTATTAGTATAAAATAAATCTTCTTTGTTTAAAATTAATCTTTTTGTTTAAGTTCGAGTGTTTTTTTTAAATAAAAATATTTTTTGGCTGAAATATAAACTTTTACATTTTTTTAAGAATTCTTATTTCTTTAAGTAGTAATTCAACTGTTACAAAAAGGTCACAACATTTTTTTTTGATAGTGATTTATTTTTTTTTTGCAAAATTATCGGTTTTGTCGATAATTGAACTATTCCATTTTTTGCTGTAAATTAATTTTTTAAAATGAAAATTTAACTATTTGTTTGAGGATTTAACTATTTCATTGATAATTTATTTATTTTCTGGATGAAAATTCAACATCTAAGTTTAATTTATTTTATTGATTTATTTTTTAATAATTCATAATTTTAGTTACAAAATTATTTATTTGGTTTCTAATTACTTTCTTGAAAATCCGTCGTCTTGTTTATTTTTTGTTTTGGTTAAAATTTAACTTTTTCCTAGTTAGAATTTTATCCATTCTGTTTCTTGCCACAAAAAAATTTCTTGTTTCGAAGTTTCTGCATTTTGCTTAAAATTCAAATTTTTGCTTAAATTTAACTAGTTTTTAATTAAAATTGATTTTTTTTAGTTAAAATTTCAACTACTACATTTTTTTGAGAATTATTGTTTTCTTTATTCAAAATTTTACTACTTTTAATATTTTATTTGACATGAAAATTCATATATTTCGTTGAAAATTGAAATACACAAAAAATTTAATTCATTTGTTTCGTTAAAAATTCATTTTTGAAATTGAAAATTTATATAGTCACTTTTTGGTTAAAAATTAAATTTTATAGTTGCATTTTCAACTTTTTGATTTAAAATTCATCTAATTTCTTAAAAACTTGTCTTTTTTTGGCAGAAAATTATTCTTCATGGAAAAAAATTCATTTTTAAATAATTAACTTACTTGGTTGAAATTAAAAATGCTTTTTAAAATATTTATTCTTTTTGGTAATGATTTTTCGTTTAAATTGAAAATTTATCTCTTTGTTAAAAATTTAATTATTTTGCTTAACATTATTTTTTTTTAAATTATGTTTGTTTAGTTTAAAATTTCTATTTTTTGTATATTGAAAATGAAAGTGCTTGGTGGAAAGTTGAACTATTTCGGTTGAAATTTATTTTCTATGATTGATCATGATTTTTCATCTTAGTTGAAAATTGGTCTATTTTGTTCAAAATTTCTGAAAATTGAAAATTGAACATTTTTAAAATTGAAAATTCAAAAACTTGGTTTAAAGTTAAACTATTTTGTGAAAAATGCATTTTTTGAATTAAAGATTTATCACTTGAGTTGAGAGTCCATCTCTTTTGCTGAAAATTTAAGTATTCTGTTGAAATTTATTTTTTGTTGTCTTTAATATTAATTTTTTTTTAAGAAAATTTATTTATTCCATTTCTTGTTAATTTTTTTTCACTTGAAAATCTAACTGCTTGTTTCAAAGTTCCTGCATTTTGTGGAAAATTCGTCTCTATCGATAGAAAATCATTTTTTTTGCTGAAAAATAATCTTTTTAGTCAAACTTTCAACTTTTTTATCGAAAATTCATGTAATTTCTTGAAAATTTATCCTTTTTGAAAGAAAGTTAATTTTCATGGAAAAATTTACTTTTTAAAACAATTAAGCTACTTGGTTGAAATTAAAACTGTTTTTAAATATTTATTCTTTTTGCAAATAATTTTTCATTTTAGTTTAAAATATGTCGTTTGAAATTTATTTTTTAGATTAAAGATTTATCTTTTGATTTACTGCATTTTGTTTGAAAATTCATATTTTTGCTTAAATTTAACTGTTTTTTAAATTAAAATTGAAATCATTTTTGGAAAAATATCAACTATTACATTTTTTTCTTGAGAATTCTTCCTTTTTAAATTTAAATTTTACTGCTTGGTGTTGTTCAAAATTCATTTTTTTGGTTGAAGAATGATGGTTTGACTTGAAAATTCATATAATTGGTTAAACATTTAAATACATGAATTAAATTTCTGAAATTTAATTTACTTTGTTTAGTGAGAGTTAATTTTGTTAATTAAAAATTTAAATATGCAATTTTTGGTTGAAAATTAATCTTTTGTTTGTATAAAATTTATTTTTAATAGAAAAAATTATTTTTAAACAATTAATCCAAATGTTTGAAATTGAAACTCCTTTTTTAAATATTTATTCTTTCAGAAAATGATTTTTAATTTTAGTTGAAAATTCATCTTTTGAAAAATAATTTTTTTTAATGAAAACTTAACTATTCCATTTTTGTGACTTTTTTCAGTTTAAAATCGATCTATTTGTTTCAAACTTTCTACATTGTCTTGAAAATTTGCCTATTTTGGTAAAAAAATGAATTTTTTGCTGAAAATTGATCTTGTTGCTTAAACTCAACTTTTTAAAAATTAAAACTGAAATATGTTTTAGTTAAAAAATAAAATATTACGATTCGGTTGAACTATGTTGTTACAAATTCATTTTTTTGAATGCAGATTTATGATTTTGAAGATTCATATCTTTGATTTAAAATTTAAATAAATAAGAAATTTAATTCGTTGAGGGGGGGGGGAGATATATTCTGTTCACGGAAAATTTAAATATTCATTTTTTTGTTAAAAATTCATCCTCTTTTGCAGAAAATTAATCTTCATGGAAAAAAAATTCATTAAAAAAAATTTTGCTATTTAAAATTGAAACTGCTTATTTTAAATGTATTCTTTTAGTTAAGGATTTTTCATCTTCATTGAAATGTTTACTATTTTGAATAAAAAAATTTTTTTGTTCAAAATTGATCATTTTTCTAATTGAAAATTTAAATACTTTGTTAAAAGTTGAACTGTTTTTTTAAAAAATTCATTTTTTTGATTGAAGACTTATAATTCGAATTGAATTTTGCTGAAAATTGACCTATTCCATTTTTGGTTGAAAATAAAAAATGACAGACTTGAAAAATCTTTTTTGACTGATTAAAATTTAGAGTGTATTTTATGTTGTTGAACACCCGTGATTTCTAGCCCTGATATTTCTTTGGGTTTAAAATACAATAAAAGTATTTTTATAACTGATAATTTGTATATACTGCAATCATGACAAATAATACATGATCGATTTTTTAAATTCTCTGATTATAAATCTACTTAAATTTAAGGAATAGACTTTTTTTTATCTATAGGCGACTATTTACAAGTTGTATCTCTATAAGAAGTATTTTCTAAATTGTAGACAATTTGTATAACATTCATTACGTATTAACAAATATTTTTGGAAATAAAATCTCCTCATCAAGGATTGAAAGACCTGAATGAGAAATATAAAAATAATTACTGGCTAATAAAAAAATAATGAGCTTTTTTAGTATCTTAGGATTCAGAGAAACTTGATTCTGACTGGAAGAAGTTTCCCTTTTTAATATCGTATCACACTTTGTGTTTTCTGGTGTAAATTTTAAGTAAGGCCTAATTTTTAAATAAATATAGACTGCACCTAATAATTACGTCTCCGAGACTAATATTTATTAGGTTAATTAATTAATTAATCTGTATTTCATTATTAGTCTGGAAGATTTAATTATTTGGTTCTGTCTATATTTATTTATAAATTGAAATTTCGCTCGGACGCAAAAAAGAAAAAATGTTTTTCTTTTTATTAATTGAATTTAAGTAAGGCAAAATTTATAACGAAGAATGTTCCTCGTATTTTGCTAAGTACGCTTGTTCTGCAACTTTCTTTAGTTGGTCGTACATTGCTCTTCCAGTTTCTTTAACTAAAGATGTAAATTGTCCAAACTGGTGTTGAAGAAGAATGTGAGGATGGTCGAACTCCTGAAAAAACCAAAAAAATATAATTTAATTAATTCGATTTTAAAAATTTTCATTTCTTATTTTTGGAAATCAATTTCTTTCAAGAGAATATTATCTAATTTCGGAAAAATTCTGAATTTAGATAATTATGCAAATTTAAGAATTTTGGTAAATCTAAAAAATGGTTGAAATTTAAATGGTGATTATGTACAATTAAAGAATTTTGAGAATTTACAATTCAAAATTTAAAAATCTGTAATTTTCACATTAGAAAATTTTTTTATTTGAAAGCTTTAAAATTATTGAAAACTTGACTTTTGGTTTCCAAAATCATGAAGGAAAGAAAAAATTTTTAAATGTAGATGATTTTGATGATCAAAAGTCAAGTTTTCAATTCTGAATCTACCAAATCAGAAAAATTTCTAATGTAAATTAATAAAATTACAGAATTTCTAATTGTAAATTGGTAAAAATTCTTCAATTTCAAAAATTTTACAATTTTTAAGAGAGAGATAAATGAACAAAAATTCCATAATTTGAATAATATTGATCAATAAAAATCAAGTTTTCAGTTCTAAATCTTCCGAATTGAAAAAATTGCAAATTGTGTATAACTAATTTTTCATTATTGATTATCAAACTTGAAACTACTCAATGTGAAATATTTAAAAATAAAAATTCTCTAATTTTAGAAACCAAAATTCGAGTTTTTAATCATTTTAAAGCTTCCAAATTGAAGAAATTGCTGATGTAAATGATCGAAATTACAAAATTTAAATTGAAAACTCTTTAATTTTAAAGATACATTAACAAAAACTCTTAAATTTGGATGCTTTTGGTAATCAAATTGAAAACATTTTTATGCAGTTCATCAAAATTAAAAAATTGTTGATAGTTAAACTTAAAACTTGTATCAGTTTTATTTATAAATAAATAATAATTATTATAATGAAATATCATAATTATATATTATATATATAATATATATAATATGTATAATATATTATAAAATTATAATTAATAATAATAGTAATTGAGAGCACTTCGATTTAATAGATAAATAAACAAATATTTTTCAATTCGGATGATTTTGCTAATTTAAACTCAAGTCTTCAATTATGAATTTTCCAAATTAAAGAAATTAATAATGTAAATTATTAAAATTAGAAAATTTCAAATTCTAAATTTGTTTAAATTCTTCAATTTTCAATATTTAGCATTTAAAATTTTACAGTTTTAAAGATGGATAAACAAAATTTATTAAATTTGAATGATTTTGGTAAACAAAAATCAAGTTTTCAGTTCTAAATCTATAAAATTGAAAAAATTTGCAATTTGTGGATCTTCAAAAATACACACTTTTAAATATTAAAACTTACTTAATTTGTAATTGTTGATTGTCAATTTTAAATATTTAAAATAAAAATTCCTTTATTTCATGATTTTGGAAACCAAAGTAAAGTTTTCAATCATTTTAAAGCTTCCAAATTAAAAAATTTTCTAATTTAAATTATGAAAATCACAAAATTTTACATTTTCAATTGTAAATTCACAAATTGCAATTATTTAATTTGGAAGATTTAGAATTGTAAATTTGACTTTTGATTCCTTAAAGCATCAACGTAAAAAAATTATAAAAATTAAAGAGTTTTTATTTATATATATATA
>JAAAKG020148431.1:0-32064 GCA_010014905.2 Druon quercuslanigerum | reverse complement strand
ACGCACAGAGGTGGTGCTTGATTGGGGCTCTCTTATACTTTTGATTCTGCTCATCAGTAATTTTTATTTCAAATTATAGTAAAATTTGTTAATTATTCATTGTTTTTGTAAATTATTTACAATTATTTCAATTAAGAATTGTCCCGATATTAAAGAACAAAAAAATTATGAACAGTTTTTTTATTTCTTAAAATTGTTATCAACTAGAATCTTAATGAAAATGTAGATATATTGTTACGAGAGTAAACTATTTTTCAAACAAATAAGCAGCTAAATTCTAAATAAATTATTTATATGAAAAACACTCAAAACTATTAAAAAAACACAATAATGGAATTTCAAAAATAAATGAAATATAAAACAGTGCGTAGGTGTAATGAAAATTATATTGCCGAAAAAGTTGGAGTATCAAATCATAGTGAAAATTTACGATGGATAGGTGCAAGAAAACGAATTTGTATATAGTAAACCATAAAGGAAAATTGTAAATCATTTAATAAAAATTAAAGTTATAATAATATATAATAATAATTTCATTATTATTCACTTTTCAAAATGTTAAGAAATAAAAAAAACTGTTCACCATTTTTTTATTCTCTAATATGGGGATAATTCTGAATTGAAATAATTTAAATTTTTTTTTAAAAAACAATGAATAATTTATAAAATTTAAAATAATTTGAAATAAAAAATTACTGATGAGGAGAATCAAAAGTATAAGAGAGCCCCAATCAAGCACTACCTCTGTTCGTGGCCCATTCGGTCCTGCCTCAACGAAGGAGGCGAGCAGCAGACCGGCCGAGAACCATGACCGTCGACTAAAATTCAACTCAGATACGATTGAACATTTTTAATCGTATCTCCGGAACCGACAAAGATTTTTTAAGTTTCTTTGGCTTACATTAGAGATAAAATTTCAGGCTCTATGTCGTATAATTTTTAGATTTTTGCAACAATTTGCCTAGTTCACGCTAAAAGTTGAAGTCGAGGTACAAAATTTTAGAACATCTAGAATTTTTTTAAACTTATCACGTGCTGTATTCTCTTCAGCAGATCAAAAAAAATTTGTTTGACATTACTAGACGTGGAATTTCATAGGCTTTCCAACTGTTTTTTTTAAATGCCCTATCATTTTTTTTCACTGAGTTATCGTGGTTCAAAGCCAGCAGTGATTTTTAATAGTGCTTGCGTCAATCGATCTCATATTTTCCGACGGTAGTGTGTGAATTAAAAAAAAAATCTTTAAAAAAATGAATTTTTAATTTGAATTTAAATGAAACAGTTGAATTTTAAGCATATAAAGATGAATTTTTTACCAAATGGTCGATTTTTTGAACAAAAGAGATTAAACTTTAACAAAAAAAGTTGAATTTTCAACAACGTAAATAGGTTTTCCAACCATATGTTTGAATATTTAACCAAATAGCAGGAATTTTAAGCAACAAAGATGAGTCCCTCCAAAACATCTGATAGATGATATTTCAACAAAAACTAAAGAAATTTCTACCAAAAGAGATGAATTTTGAAACCAAAAATACGATTTTTTTTACAAAATACCTAATTTTTAATCAAGTAGTTCAATTTTAATCTGAAAAAGTTCAATTTTCAACAAAAAATTGTCTTTTTATCAATAAAAAAATATATTTTTTAACATAATAGTCAAATTTCAAGAATGAAAATAAAATTCATTCAAATTCTCGAAATGCTATCCTAAAAGACAATTTTTCTGCAAAAGAGTAAATATTTTAATAAGAAAGTTAATTTTAAATCAAAGAATTGCATTTTTAACAATAAACGTGGAAATTTAAATCCAAGAAAATTAGTTTTTAACCCAAAAAGACGAACTTTCGACTAAACATTTTTTTAAACAATAGTGGAAAATCTACATTTCAGGTTAACATTTTTTTATATTTTAATCAAACAAAAAAAATCCTCAAGAAAATAGTTCAATTTTCAACAAAGTAGATAGTTCAGCAAAATAGTTGAACCTCATATTTTCAACAACATAGTCAAATTTTCAACCAAATAGATGAATTTTCAACTAAAATGATACGAACTCAAATAAACAAAAGAAGAAATCTGTAATGACGTTTAAGCGAAAAGACAAATTTACTGTGAAACAGTTTAATTTTAAATCGGAAGATATGAATTTTTAACACGAAACGTAATTTTCAACCAAATAGTTGCATTTTTAACCATCAAAGAGGAAATTTCAAACCAAAAAGATTATTTTTCTACCAAAAAAGACGAATTTTTTAATAAAAAAAAATGTTAAACCAAAAATGGATATATTATATTTTCGGTATAAAAAATTAATTTGAAAAAAATAAAGTTCCAACAAAATAGTTGATAGAAAATGACAAGATTTCTGGACGGATAAAGTTTGATAAAAAATTCCAATATTTTAGAAGATGCTTTTCGACACAAATCCTTTTCCAACAAGATATGGTATAATTTAATGATAAACTATATGAATAGAAAATAAAAGATTTCTCAACAAAAATAATTTTGTAGAAATCCTTGAAGATAAGAATTGATACTAGTTCTGCGTGAATAGGATTTTATGGAGTTTTAATGGAAATATATTCATAGAAAATTTTAAGATTTCTCGATGGACAGAATTTGATAGAAATTTATTAAATTTGTACAAAGCTTTAAAATTTTGATTTTATGCAAGTTCGACGAGGATAAGATTTGACAGAGTTTTAAAGAGAAACTTTTGATAGAACAACTCTTAAATTATTTTAAACATTTCAAATTACTGAAATTATACGTTTTTTGCAATTTCAGTTACATAGTTTAATTTTGGTCTTTTTGTTATTTTTAAACGATTTTTTATTTTTTTAATATCAAATCTTTCTTTAGAACTGTAACTCGTTCTTGAAATTTTCCAATGAAATATTTTTAAATTTCAAATGATTTATTATTTTAGATCTTCAACTAAAAATCGTAAAATTTCAAGAAATAACATTAAAAATTAAAATAAATAATAAATAGCTAGATTGCTGTAATATGATTCCATTATTTGAAATTGTACCATTTTTAGCTTTAAAGTTGAAAATTGGTTTATATTTACATCTAAAATTATCAAAATCAAAACTGACTGTCAACGCTTTTAATATGAATTTTTTGAATATTTAATAGCAAAATGGTCTTGCAACTTAAAATAATTATTTCAATTTAAAACTACAATATGGTGAAATTTTTAACTCAAAACCTCCGAGAATTAATCTAAAAATTAATCAAAAATTATAAAATTATTTTAAAGACTTTAAAAATTATATGCTTTCTAATTGGGAACTTTAAGAAAATACAACACACACGAATAATGAAATACGGGAAATCTCCCAGGTTGGTGGCTTTGATATTTATTTCTTATTATGTTTTTATTTATTATAGCATTTCGTTTGTTTACAAAAAAACTTCTGTCACCGGTTTATAATGGTTAAATATCTTTTTGATATTAATAATGACTAAGTTTTACTAATAAAACTTCGTTCTATTTTAAGTGATTCAAATAAAAAAAATTATAAGGAAAAAAGGACTAATAATTCCACAACAAAACAAATTTAAAAGTGCAAGAAAAAAATATTATTTGACGACAGATTAACAAAGCCTGAGTGAAATAAGTAGATTATGGAATTTTAAACTTATTTCATAACATTTTGCATCCTTATTTAACAAAAAATAGACATTTTCATTTTAAGTTGCATAAAACATCAGATTTGTTGACGAAGGAAAAAATGAAAAATTTTTCGTATCTTCATTCATTCAATAAACGATATAAATTTTTTTAACGCTTGATGAGAAATTGTTGTTGAATGATTATGAAAAATAACTTGAGAAATTACGCAAATGTCACTATGCCTTCGTCTTGCCCTACTTTGGTTAATTTGTTGTCAAAAAATTTTATTTTTTATAGGAAGGTAGGCGTTAAATGAAAGGGAAAAAACTAAGCCTCTATTTTGACGCCCCAAATGGGAGATATAAAATTTTTGGTTAGAGTTTGCTTAAATTTTCTTTAAATGTACATAATTTTATGTTATACAATGTTTTTTCTGGATAGGGAAGCAATCAAATTCTACCATATAAATTTTTTAATTTTTTTGAACAGGGTTGCCTACTGGCATCATACTCTTTAAAAAACAATTGTCAAGAATCGAGAAAAATATTTCGACTGCCTCTTTTACTTCTTTGATTTTTAGTTTTCCAACGTACCTCCGGTAATTCCATGGTGTCCGGTACGTCTCTTGTGATGTCCGGATCTGGTGGTTTGTGTTCCGGAAGAAGAGGTCCGTAACGTCTGGATGCCATCCGTCGTCTTCTTTCCAACCACCTCTGTCTTTCTGAATTCTCAGATTCCTCATCGATTCCAAAGAAAATTGCAGTTTCTCGCTTTATATAACTAAAACAAAAAAAAGAAAATTTATTATTTTCAAATCTAGTTTACGAGAGGTATTTGAAAATTCTTCAAAATAAGTATAACCCGAAAAATATTCATTCAAATTAAGTCTGTTCAATGTTTATTTTTTTAAGTTTAAAAATACACCATAGTTTAAAAAATGAATGTAAAGACTTCAACCAAAAATGAAGTGGTATATTTTTTAACAAAATAAAACAAACTTTAAAACAAAATATTTGATGTTCAACCGAATAGATGAAGTTTCTACTAAATTGATGAATCTTTAACAAATCAGAAATGTTTAATTAAAAAAAAATAAGTTAAAATTCAATTAAATAGTTGAAGCTTCTACAAAAATAATTGATTTTTTAATGCAAAAAGGCGAATGTTTCTACAAAAAACAGTTAAATTATCGGCCCGCAAGGATGATTTAAAAAAAGTGAATTTTAACTAAAATAGTTGATTTTTAAAACAGGCTAGTGAAATAATCAACTCAAAAGATTGATTTTTTTTTAAATAGTTTCATTTTCAACCAAGAAAAATTTTTCTTTCAGGAACAAAAAAACTAAAACTAAATTGTTGAATTTTTAAGCAAAAAAGACATATTTTCTACAAAATATTCAAATTTGGAACCAGAAAATATGAATTTTAAGGAAAAAGTTCATGTTTAACCAAATATTTGAATTTTCGTTTCAAAGGGACGAATTTTTAATAAGACAGTTCAATTTTCGACCTGAAAGATGATTTTTCAACCCAATACATAAATGTTGAAGTAAATAGCGAAATTGACATCTATAAAAAATCTATTTTAAATCAAAAAAATAATAACTTAATTTTCAAGAATATAGTTAAATTTGCAAGCAAATTGATGAAGTTTCCACTAAAATAATTTGTGAATCAAAACCAGGATGAATTAAACCAAAAAAACGGATTTTCACGAAAATAGTTGAATCCTTCATCACAAATAGATAAACTTTCAAACCAAGAAAACATATTTTCTACATAATAGTTGAATTCTGAAATAAAAATAATTTTACTTCAAAAATCAAACTTACCGTTTTTTTTAATTATAATATTAATACATTTGATTAAAAAGTGCGAAATATATGGTCACTTGTATTATTTACAAAATTGAATTTTAAAGTGAAAATGTTATCATTAACATAATAAAATTAAAAATTAATGTTTTAGCCCGCAAATATGTATAAAAAAAAGTTAATTTTAACCACAGTTGACTTTTATACCAAAATAGTGGAATTTTCAACCCAAGAAGATGAAATTTGAACCATTGAATTTTCTAGCTGAAAAGACTAATACAAAGCAGTTCAATTTTCAACAAAAAAGTGAATTTTTAATCAATTAGCAGAAATGTCTCCTAAAATAGTCCTAAAAGGGGCACTTTAAACAAAATTGTTTAACTGTCAATAAAATAATAAAAGTGAAAACTGAATAATATAATTTTTACCCACAAAAGATTAATACTCAACTAAAAATATAATAGTAGACATTTTAGCCAAAAAGAATAAACTTTCAATAAAAAATCTTTGGATTTTCATATGAGATAAAAAAATAGTATTACACAAATAAAATAAATATTCATATTTTAAAATTAGAATAATCTGTTATGTTTTCTAACAGAAAATTACAGTAGTATTAAAATTTTTTTGCTGATTTCGCGGTAATGACTTATCCTTGAAATGCTTTCCTCGAAAGGGATAAAGGTTGAAAAACCCAATAGTTTGAAATAAAAAAATTATTAAAAACGAATAGTTTGGCTTGGCTCTAAAAATTTTATAATCAATTACAATAAAAAAATATTTAAGTGAAGAAAAAGATTTGCGAAAAATGCCAGCAGCAGGAATCTTGGCTGGACTTTCCTACGGAAAAGAATTCTCTTTCTAAATTATTCATTTGAAGAAACCAGATTTTTTTCTACGTGAAATTGACAAAATTTGGAATTTGTTTATTTAAATTGTTTATAATGAATTAAGTTGTAATATTTTATTAAATATTATAAAAGATACATTTTTCAGGAATATCAGTAGCCACTCCAGCGATTAAAGAAAATTAAAATTTGATAAAACCTTAAATTTGAATACTTTATCACGATAATTATTTATAACAATTGTTATTGTTAACTTTTCTAATATTTTTGTGACTAGCAGTCATTCATCCAGTAGCTTAAAACAGTTCCAGTGCAAAAACAAAAAAATTTCTTTGCGAAAAGGCCAAAATTTTGAATTTGTTGATCTAATTTGTATATAAAAATTTAAATTGTTATATTTTATCAAATATTATTAAATATTTATCATTTTAAGAAAAACCTGAAGTCGTTCTGGCGATTTAAGGAAATTACAATTTGAAAAAATCTCAAATTTTAATTTTTTGCCATAAGAATTGTTTATAACAATGGTTATTATAAACTTTTAAATTATTTTTATAATTATCTATCATTCCTACATTAATATGAAGCACTTTTAGTAAACAAATCATTGTTTTTACCTATAATAAGACTATTTGCTAATTTGTACATGAAATTGGTTTATAACAAATAAATGGACTGATGAGCAAATTATTTTTATTCTATGAGTCCCTAAACATTCATTTAAGACAATATAAAGTTTACTTAATAAGTTATTGAAGCGTAAAAAATTTTTATGTAAAAAATTTAAGTTTTTCCATACTTTGAGTGAAAAAATTATTCATAAACAAGTAGAAGAGACAAAAGTGCAGAGCGTTAAGCTCTTCAGAATTAAATGAACTTTAATTTAGAAATAAAATTATAAATCGGACCAAATTTTAAGGCTATGGATATTCTTGAACGAAAAAAGTGCATTTCCTCCCACTGTGCGTCACCTCCTAATATAATCTGGAGTTGAGAAACTCACATTACGGTCCATGCAAAGTGAGTAGATTTTTTAAAAACCGTTGTACGCAAAAAAAGCTAAAAAGTGCGACTTTTCCCACCGGTCAAGTTTTTCAATTTTTCCGGTAAAATTAAAGTAACATATTTATACTTGTCGCTAAACGCAGCCACTTATTTTAATTCATGAAGTTCATTCTAAACATCCTTTAACACAACAGAGCAAAAAATTGCAAAATAAATGAATTTTGAAACAAATATTGAAATTTATCACTAAAAAATATCATGTTCCAAGAAAAAATAGAATAGTTGAACTTTTATTTAAAAACATTATTTTTGAGCAACAACAAAAAAACGGACTTTCAAGAAAATAGTTCAATCTTCAACCTAACTGCTGAATTTTTAACTAAAATAATGAATCTTCAACTGAAATAGTTGAGTTTTCAACAGTAAGAAAATAAACTTTACTAACGAAGAGAAATTGTCAATCACAAATTCAAAAATTAAATTAGAATTCAAAAAAATTAATATTCAATAAAACAGAAGAATTTTCAACTAAAAGTATGAAATATTTTATTTAAATAAGTTACATTTTCGGTTAAAAAAATTACTCTCCACACAAAAATATAATTAAAAGAAAGACTCAATTAAAAAAAGTAGTTTTTTTCAAACAAAGTGATGAATTTTTAACTAAAAATGTCAATCTTCAACTCGAATAGTTGAATTTTAAACCACACAGATGAATATTCAACTAAAATGATGAAACGTTCACTAGAATATTTAAATTTTTAATAAAAAAAAAGAATACAATTTTTGAGTTTTGAATCAGAAAAGATTAATTTTCATCCAAACTGATGCACTTTTAATTGAAATGATGAATCTTCAACTGAAATTGTTGAATTTGTAACAGTAAAGAATAAACTTTAATTACGAAGATAGATTGTCAATCACAACTTGAAAAATTAAATTAGATTTAAAAAATATTATTATTTAACAAAACAGAAGAATTTTCATTTGAAAGTATGAAATATTTAATTAAAATAGGTTACATTTTGGGTTAAAAAAATTACTCTGCTCACAAGAATCTAATTAATAGAAAAACTGACTTTAAAAAAATATTTATATTTTCAAACAAAGTGATGAATTCTTGAATAAAATTGTAAATATTCAACTGGAATAGTTAAATTTTAAACCATAAAGATGAATATTCAACTAAAATGATGAATCTTTCATTAGAATAATTGAATTTTTGATTTAAAAAATGAATAAATAATTTTTTTCTCAAAGAAGAGAATATTTATGACAAAATATATTAGTTTGCAATAATCAAAGATTAATTTTCAACCAAACTGATGAACTTTTAATTGAAATGATGCATCTTTAACTGGAATAGTTGAATCTTATAACAAAAAGATTAATTTGCAACCATAAAAATTAATTTTCTACAAAAAAGTACATACATTTTCAATAACTACGTAGTTTAATTTCAAAATAAACAAAAAATAAAAGATGAATAATAAATGAAGTGATTTAATTAGAGTAAGCTGAGATAATCTAAAAAATCAGCGACTGCAAATAAAGTAGAAATTACTTTTCTAAATTGACCAAAGCGATTAAAATATTACTTGAACTTTACTACGATCAGAAGGGAATTCCCGGTTTTTCAAATTAAATTCTCCGCAATTTCCCGTTTTTTTTTCATTCAATGAAATTCTGAGTCATTTCCCGTTCTTGCCTGGTTTCCAGGTCAAATTGCCACCTTGAAAATGTGATAAATAAAAACCGGAAACCAGATTCGAAAATTTGGAAAGACTTACTTTCGAATGGCATCCGTTCGACTAGGATTTCTCCTCAACCTCGCCCTATGACCCATGGTGGCAGAATTACTGGAAGAAGTAGTCACTGGTGGCAATGGTCGCTGGCCTGCTGGAGCTGACATGCTCCTGGTGATGTTTGGTGTTGTACCAGTTGAAGTGACTGTCCCGGAAGAACTGATTGTATTTTGAGGAAGGGATGGGGAACTATCGACAGGTGTTACCGTCGACGTTTCCGTCGACGCACTTCCGACGTTGTACATCCCAATGTTCTGTTCATTGTCAACATCGGGCCCACTTGAGGAGATGGTCGAGGTACCAGTGGTACCAGAACTGGGCGATGGTTGCCTGTAACAAAACGTAAAAGACAACATTAGAATTTATTTATTTGCTGATGTTAATTGATGTTGACCAGGTGATAACTTAATTAGAAGATCTTCGATTTTGCTAGTAAACTGATCCTAAAATTTTCATTCATTAAGAATTAAGAACGTTCAAATACTTTGTCCAATGCAGAAGGGCCTCTTTAGTTATACAATTGTGATCCAATAAGTACGTCCTTCTAGGAATTTTTGAAATGAAAAGAGCAAGCCATTGCATTGCAACTTTTTGAAGTTTTATTAAGTATTCTAAACGTTTTTCAAGACGTTTTCAAAAAATTTGTTGCCCAGAAAAAAAATCCCTTGATATAGAAACCGCCACCGTAGATGGCAAAAAAACATAAACTACAATCGACTTCTGATGGCTATAAAAATTTATTCGTATGGTTGAAGATTAGGGTGGTCCAAAAATGCATTAGAACAATTTTTTTCGAATTTTTATGCAAAACACCCGGAAATTTGTTCAATTCCACCCAAAAATAAACGCATTTTTTTTTTTTAAAGTATATTCAAAGGTGGCGCAAGCCCCATGAAGTTTAACACGTATTTCTCATAAAAAAAGACGTTTTTGTAAATTTTATTCAGAATTCTCAATATTAGGTGAATCGAGTTCGAAATACTTTATACTGATAATCAGATGTTCATTAAAATTCTTTAAACAATTTATTATTGTTTTTAGCAACTTTCTCTTAGAAAAGGGTTAGAAAATCAAGGTTTTTTCTACATTTTTCAACTTATTTTCAAAGTTTCAGTTAGAACGAAGTAATAATCAATTTAATTTAACAAAATAATTGTTTAAACAATTTGCTATTAATTATAACAATATTCTCTTAGAATAATGCTACAAAGTTGCGTTTTTTTCTGAAATTTTCAACTTTTTGTCCACTTTTCACTTAAAGTAAGTAATTATTTAATTTAATTTAGCAAAATTAATTGTTTAAACAAATTGTTAATGTTTATAGCTATCTTCTTCTAGTTTAATACTACATAGTGTCGGTTTTTTCCTGAAATTTTTAACTGTTTATCACTTTTCAATTAAAGTAAAGTAATAATTGATTTATGTTAACAAAATAATTGTTAAAACAATTTATTATCATTGCTAATAATATTTTATTTGCTTCATGATAGAAACTTGCGGTCTTTTCTGAAATTTTTAACTTTTTGCCCACTTTTCACTTGAAGTGAGTTAATATTTAATTTAATTTAACAAAAATGATTGTTTGACCGAATTATTATTGTTTAAAGCTATCTTCTAGATTAGTGCTAAAAAGTCCCGGTTTTTTCTAAACTTTAAAGCTTTTTGTCTACTTTTCACTTAGTGAGGTAATAATTAATGCGAGTTAACGAACAGGCCTATTTAAAAAATCTCTCGAATTTTTATTTATTATTTGTTCACAGCTAAAAAGGTAAAGAAAAGTTTAACATTTCAGAAAAAACCACAACTTTCTAGCATTTATCTAAAACAAGATAGCTATAAATAATAATAATTTGTTCAAACAATTATTTTTGTTTAATTAAATTAAATATTAACCCACTTAAACTGAAAAGTGGGCAAAAATTTAAAAATTTCAGAAAAAACCGCAATTTTCTATTATTAGGCAAAGAAAATATTATTAGCAATGATAATAAATTTTTTAAACAATTATTTTGTTAACATGAATTAATTATTGCTTTAATCTAATTAAAAAGTGATAAAAAGTTAAAAATTTCAGGAAAAAACGGCAACTATGTAGTATTATTCTAGAAGAAGATAGCTATAAACATTAAAAATATGTTTAAACAATTATTTTTGCTGAATTAAATTTATTTCATACTCACTTTAAATCAAAAGTAGATAAAAAGTTGTAAATTTCTGAAAAAACTGCAACTTTCTACCATTATTCTAAGAGAATATTGTTATGAATAATATCAAATTATTTAAACAATTATTTTTGTCAAGTTTAATTGATTATACCTCGCTTTAACTAAAACTTTGAAAATAAGTTGAAAAATTCAGAAGAAACCTTGACTTTCTAATCGTTTTCTAAGAGAAAGTTTCTTAAAACAATAATAAATTGTTTAAACAATTTAAATAAACCGCGTTAAAAAAACCGCAAAAAAATCATAATTAGCGCCAAAAACTCGAAAAATCCATTTTTTCACTCATGGAGGTTTTTTGAAATTCTACAAAACAGGCTTATGGGGGTGAAATTTAAAAAGTAAGATATTATTTGCATTCTGTGACTAACTGAGAACATAAATGGTGAATTTCGAACTCAATTCACCTAATATTGAGAATTCTGAATAAAATTTACAAAAACGTCTTTTTCTCTCATAAAAAATACGTGTTAAACTTCATGGGGTTTGCGCCACCTCTAAATATTATTTTTTGTTAACAAACAAAAAATGCGTTTATTTTTTTGTTGATTCGAACAAACTTCCTGGCGTTTTGCATAAAAATTCAAAAAAAAAAAAAAAAGTTTGGATAAACATTGCAAATTTGTTTCATTTTTCATCAAAAAATAATTTTTTTAAATGTACATTTAACTATTTTGCTGAACATTCGATTTTTTGTTGTTGAGAATTGACTTTTTTCAGTGAAAATGTAGCTATTCTATTTTACGACGAAAATTGACATTTTTAATTTAAAATTGATCTTTTCTAGTTAAAAATTATTTAATTCGTTAAAAGTTCGTTCTTTTGGTAGAAAATAAACTTCTAAGTAGAAATCTCATCCTCTTTGTGTAAAAATTCAACTGCTTGGTTCAAAATTAATCTGTATTAGTTGAGGATTCGAATATTTGTGACAAATTCGTTTTTTATGAAATCAACTGTTTTTTACTTCAAACTAAAGTCTATTTTATTTAAAATTATACAATTTAGTTAAAAATTAAATTATTTAGTTAAAAATTCATTTATTTTACTGGCGTTTTTAGTTAAAAATGTATCCTTTATAACTTAAAAATTGAATCATTCAGTAGAAAATTAATGTCTTTTGTTGAAAATTCGTGTATTTAAGGAGAAAATTAATCTTGTTAGTCGACAATTCATAATTTTCGGCAAGTATTCAGATTTTTTGTTAAAAATTCGTCGTATACAGATGAATATAATTCGCTGACAATTTTTTTTTAAATGCATCTTTTTTTAGATAATAATTCCACTTTATGAAAAATTCATCTTTCTTCATTGCAAATAAACGTTCTTGTTAAAAACTATTGTCTTCCATTTACAAAGTCCAGTTCTTTCTTAAACATTCAGCTTTTTAGCTTGAAAGCTCAAGTATTTTGTTGAAAATTTATCTGATTGGTTAGATAATTAGTTTTATTTATTGAAAATTTACAATTTGATTAAGGATTCAACTTTTAGTTTAAAAATTTGGCTTCAACTGTATGATAACTGAATTATTTGGTGGAAAATTCATGTACTTTGTTGAAAATTCGTCTTTTGGTAGGAAACAAATTATGATGGTTTAATTGGTTGGTTGAAAATCCAACTGTTTCATTTTAGTATTTTTTTGCAAGCAAAAAAGATCTGTTTTGTATAAAAATCGTCCTTTGGGATTAAAAATTCATCTTTTATGGTAGAAGAGTTTATAATAATTTGTTTATTTCTTTTTATTGAAAATAAATTTTTTAAGCTGATAATTTAAGTATTCCAATTTGGGTTGTAAGTTCATTTTCGGGTAAAAAATTCATCTTCAAGGTTGAAAATTGATCTTTATAGGCTAAAGTTTTAACTACTTGTTAAAAATTTAAACTATTTTGTCAAAGATTTAATTATTTTGTCACAAAATTGATTTTTTTGTTGGTTATTTTTTTAGAAAAAAATTCAATTGTTTTTGTGAAAATTCGTTCTTTTGAATTAAAAATTCATCTTTTATGGTAGAAAAGTAATCTTTCTTGGTTTAAAATGCATCTCGATCAGCTAAAAATGAACTTTATTCTCGAAAAGAAAACTTTTTGTGTTTAAAATTTAACTATCTTTTAAAAATTCGACTTAAAAATCGAACTATTTAATCAAAAATTCATTAATTGGCTGAAGGATTCAACTATTTTAATAAAAATTCGTAATTTTTCTTTGGATCTAATTGGTTAATGATTCTATTTTTCGTTGAAAAGTGATTTTTTAATCTGGCATTCGAAAAATTCCATTCATGTACCAATTCATGTGCATTGTTGAAAATTCGTCTTTTAGGAGAAAATAAATCTTGTTGGTCGAAAATTCAGCTATTTAGTAAAAAAATTAAAATATATCCTTAAAGTTTTCAATTATTTGTTTAAAATTCTACTGTTTTTTACAGTCGCCTTTTTAGTCAAAACAGCAACTGTTTTTTTTTTCGTCCTTTTGTATTGCAAATTCATCTTTCATGGCAGAAAAGTAATCTTCCTTTATTCAAAATTCATCTCCCTCGGCTAAAAATAAACTTTATCCTCTAAAATTCAATTTTTTAGATTGAAAATGTAACTTCTTTATAAAAATTCGTATTTATGACATTAAAACTTCTCTATTTGGTTAAGGATTCAACTATTTTGTGGAGAATTCCTTGGATTTAATAGATTGATAATTAGTTTTTTTTGGTTTTTGAAAAGTAGTAGTTTTTCAAAATAATAATTGAACTGTTGTATTTTCTTTTTGAAACTTATGTCGCTTTGTTAAAAATTCAACTACTTGGTTCTAATTGTTTTATTTTATTGAAAATTTGTCCCTTTTATTAAAAAATAATTTTTATGGTAGAGATTCATCTTTATTGCTATTTTTTTGTTAAAAATTCTTCATTTTTTGCAAAATTCAACTAATTGATCATTTGTTTTTTTCAGTTGCAGAGTAATTTTTTAAACTAATAATTAAACTATTTTACTTATGGTTGAAAGCTCATCTTGTTTTGTTGAAAATTGGATAATTTAATTTAAAATTAATTCATTTAATTGAAAATTCGTCCTTCTTGATTAAAAAATCATCTTTTACGACAGAAAATTCCGATTTCTTGATTAAAAAAATCTTTTTTGTCGAAAATTTAACTTTTCGGGTTGAAAATTCAACGGTATTGGAAAAAAACGTATTTTTGATTTGAAAATGTAACTATTCGGTTGAGAATGCAACTACTAATTTTTTTATCGGATTTAAATTTTATTATTTGATCACAGAAATGCCAGGAGTTTCATAAATTTGGTATCCCTCTTCCTACGTAAGACTTTCTGACGTTAGAGCAAATACCTCTCCCCTTAAAAGTGTTAATAACTTCTTTTATTAATAAATAATTTATAATTATTTAACGAAAAATTAGGGAAAATGTATTTTGTAATTTATGGATGGCCTTAAGCTTCGGAAATTAAATTGGTAGAATTAAATTTATTCCCCATTCGTTCTTCTTCTAGAACGTCTAATATTGATTCGTACTACTGCAGGAAACTTAATAAAGAGCTTATGATATCAGAGAGGACGTTAGCTTTATTTTCTCCGTTTGCACTCCTTCATCTGGTTATTTACTAAGAAGTCACATTTTGAAATTCTTTATACCTCTATTCGGAGATTTCTAGCATGAGAAGTGAGTAAATAGGAACTTGAATGCCTCGCAATTTGTCTTTCTTCGAATCTTTCGACAATAGAGGCAAGTCATTACTTCCAACAATCACCAGATCCATCGACCTATCCAATTTTCATTCGGGTTTGCGACCAATCTCAATTCTGAATGGACTTCGATACAGGCAAATGAAACTCTACAACAAAGCGAAGTACAATGGAACGTAACATCTAGTAAATTTGGGTATTTTCGATACATACTTCAATTGAAATTCACTAAATTTATTATCTTTCTATATTCTTTATTGGCTATGTTCAAAAAAGAATTATCAGAAATTTTTGAGCAAAAATGAAATGTCAATTAGTGTCAACACATTACAGCAAAATATGATCATCAAAAATTTTATTAGTTTCATTTTAAACTTAGTTGTTTAATTTGTAAACCAACAAGACAAATTTTTTAGAAGACTGTTCAATTCTTCACCCGAAAAGCTGCATTTTCGACAAAAAAATTTATTTTCAACTAAAAAAGATGCATTTTCAGCGATGATAAATTAATTTTCTAGCACAAAAGACAACTTTTCTATAAAAATAAAAATGTTCGAGCAGTTGAATTCAAAGAAAAATCACGATGTTATATGACAGTATTTGAGTCCTTTTGTAAGTACATAAATTTTCGACCGAATAGTTGTATTTTGAGTAAAAAGGCGAATTTTTAGAAAACAGTTAAATTTTCAACGGAGAGAGATGAATTTTGAACCAAGAAATATTACTTTTCTACCATAAAATATGATTTTATATCCCAAAAGGAAAATTCCAATTAGAACAGTTAAATTTTTCAGTCAAAAAGATTACTCTAACAGAATAGTTGAATTTTCAATAAAATAATTTAACCCTTAACAAAATAGTTCGCATTTTCACCAGGTAGCGTAATTTTCAACCAAAAAGAATAAATTTCCACTCAAACACAAATTTCCCACAAAATAAATGAATTTTCCACAAATAGTTGAAATTTCAACTGAAAATGATCAATTTTAAAAGATAAATTATTTTTAAAAATTACTTTACAAAAAAAAACACGACAAATTATTATTATTAGCCAGTTGAATCTAATGAAAAATAAAATTTTTTTATTATTATAAAAATAGTTGAATCATCAAATAAACACATGAATTTTAAAATAAATTATTTGGATTTTCGAGTCAAAAAAGCGAATTTTTAGAAAACAGTTAAATTATCAACCGAGAGGGATGAATTTTGAACTAAAAAAGATTAATTTTCAACTATAAAATATGATTTTATATTCCAAAAGACAAGTTCCAATGAAAAAAGTTAAATTTTTCAGTCAAAAAGATTACTCTAACAGAATAGTTGAATTTTCAATGAAATTATTCAGCCTTTAACAAAATAGTTCAATTTTTTATCAGGTAGCTTAGTTTTCAAACAACAAGGATAAATTTCTACACAAAGACAAATTACCAACAAAATACATGAATTTTCCACAAATAGTTAAAATTTCAACTGAAAATGGTAAATTTTAAATGATAAATTATTTTGAAAAATTACTTTACAAAAAAAAAAAACTCGACAAATTATTATTAGCCAGTTGAATCCAATAAAAAATTTAATTTTTTAAATAAAAATAGTTCTATCATCAAGTAAACAGTTGAATTTCCACCCAAGTTTTTGCCCAAAAGAAAGATTTCTTTTCAACCATAAAAGATGAATCTTCAATCCAAAAGACACATTTTTGAAAAAATACATAAATTTCCTACCAAATAGTTTAATTTTCAAATAGTTGAAAGCGAGCTTTCAAACAAAAAGTTGTATCCTTAACCAAATAGTAAATTTTTAATAAATAATATTATTTATACTAGAAGAATTTTCCACGAAGTTTTCAGTTTCCGAGCTAAAAAAAATCGTTTAAAATTAATTTTTTTCTGATTGAAAATTAACTTTTTTGTTAAAAACTCATTCTTTTTTTTTGTTAAAAATAATTTTTTTAACTGAAAATTTTACGATTTCTGTTTTGGTTGTGAATTTATGATTTTAAATTGAAAATTCAACAATTTCGTTGCCAATTCATCTTTATTGATTGCGAATAAACTTTCTTGTTGAAAATTCTTCTTTCTTGATTTAAACGTCAAACGTTTACGAAAACATTAGATTTTATAATTAATTTTTTTTATCTGAAAATGTACCAATCTCATTTTTGGCTAAAAAGGTTTCCTGTACGAATTAAAAATTCAACCGTTTTGTAAAAAAATTCATGTATTTTGTTTTTTGTTGCTGTTGAAAATTACTTTTATAAACTGAAATTTTACCAATTAATTTTTTGTGGGAAAATTGATCATTTTTCGTTGAAAATTAAACTATTTCGTTTCAAATTCTTCTCTGTCAATTAAAAATTAAGTTTCTAGATGAATTTCTTCTTTTTCGGTTTAAACGTTTTTTAATGAAATTTTCCGTTCATAAGTGGAAAAATGAACTGTTTAGTAGAGAACTGATATTTTTTGTTCAAAATACGTTAAAAATTCATCTTTGTTCATTAGAATAAACAGTTGGAAGTTCGGTTTTTTGTTTTTGAAAATCTAACGATTTCAATTTTGTTGGAAATTTATCATTTTTTATTAAAAATGTAATTATTGCCTTGAAAGTTATTATACCTTGTGAAAAATTCGTTTATCTGAATAGAAAATTAATTTTTTATGTTAAAAATTAATAATTTTGTAGAACAATTGAACTATTTTCTTAAAAATTCGGGTTTATTAGTTGGATCAGCTGGTTTGAAATTCGTTTTGCTATTGCGAATAATTCGAATTCACATTAAAAATTGAACAATTCCATTTTTGGTTAAAAATTGATTATTGTCCAAAAAAGATTCAACTATTTTATTGAAAATTCGTTTCCGGTTTGAAAGTCAAATGTTTTCCAAAACATTCGATTTTTTTAGCTCGAAATTATGACTATTTGTTTTAGAAAATTAATATTTTTGGTTCAAAACTCAACTATTAGGATACAAAATGAAGATATTTTAAAAAATAAGAATGTTTTGTTGGATCTTTGTTTTCTCTGGTGTAAAATTATTTTTTTTTTATAAAAAAAATGAATTTATTTAATTTTATTTAAAAATTTTTCCTATATAAATTAAAAACTTAATTATTTGGTTAAAAATTCATGCAGTATATTAAAAAATCGTTTTTTGGTAGAAAATCAATCTTCATGATTGAAAATTCAGCTATTTGGTATAAAGTTAAATATATTGTTGAAAGTTGAATTGTTCTATTATAAATTTAAACATTTGGTTAAGATCATCATTTTTGGTCGAAAATTCGACTGCGTTTTTGAAAACTGATCTTTTTGGATTGCAAACTCATCTTTTATGGTAAAAAAAGTCATCTTTCTGGGTTGAAAATTCATCACCCTTGGCCAAAAATGAAATTTTTTGTAATATAGGAGTGTAAAGTCTGCAGTGGTTCAATAAAAAAGTTGTAAAAAAGTTGTAAAAAAGTTTTGAAAAAGATTAGTAGAAACAAAATAAAAGGAAAGGAAAATTAAGTCGAGATGAGAAACAGTATGGGAAATAGGAAATGCACGTGATTTAACAGCCAAGCAACTATCGACGAGTAGTCTTGCTTTCATATCTCCATCAGAGTTCCTCACGCTTTTACCTTTATTAGAATCCTATGGAGTCCAGTAGCCTCATCATTGAAAAGCACTGTACTCAATTTCAAAAGTTTCCATCTAACTACACAGAAACATCTGATTGCGTTAAGCAAACCGAGGAAAAGTTTAATGTGATTGCCCCTAATGTTAGAGCATAAAGAAACTTTGTTTAATCCTCACATTTCAGTCTGACATTTACTTTATACAAAACCCTCAAATAAACAACGGTTTATTATTCAACTTCTCCAAATTATTTCGCATTAAATCAAATAAACTTCGGTTCATCATTTATGTTATCCAAAGTGTTTACACTACCGTCGGAAATTATAAGATCGATTGACGCAAGCATTATTAAAAATCACTTTTGACTTTGAACCACGATAACTCAGCGACAAAAAATGATAGGGCATTTAAAAAAAAAATTAAAAAGCCTATGAAATTCCACGTCTAGTAATTTCGAACAGATTTTTTTTTGATCTGCTGAAGAGAATACAGCACGTGATAAGTTTTAAAAAATTCTAGATTTTCTAAAATTTTGTACCTCGACTTCAACTTTTAGCATAACCTAGGAAAATTGTTGCAAAATTCTGAAGATTATACGACATAGAGCCTGAAATTTTTTCTTTCATTTAGACTAAAGAAACCTTAAAAAACTTCATTGGTTCCCCAGATAAGATTAAAAATGTTCAATCGTATTTGAGTTGAGTTTTAGTCGACGATCACGGTTTTCGGCCGGTCTGCTGCTCGCCTCCTTCGTTCAGGCAGGACCGAATGGGCCACGCACAGAGCTGGTGCTTGATTGGGGCTCTTTTATACTTTTGAATCTGCTCATCAGTAATTTTTATTTCAAATTATTGTAAATTTTTAAATTTATTTATTGTTTTTTTAAATTATTTACAATTATTTCAATTCTTGTCCCGATATTAAAGAATAAAAAAATTATGAACAGTATTTTTATTTCTTAAAATTTTTATCAACAAGAATATTAATGAAAATGTAGACATATTTTTACGAGAGTAAACTATTTTTCAAACAAATAAGCAGCTAAATTCTAAATAAATTATTTAAAGACACTCAAAAGTATTAAAATAAAATAATAATGGAATTTCCAAAATAAATTAAATATAAAACAGTGCGTAGGTGTAATGAAAATTATATTGCCGAAAAAGGAATGAAAAGTATAAGAGAGCCCCCATCAAGCACCAGCTCTGTACGTAACCTATTCGGTCCTGCCTCAACGAAGGAGGCGAGCAGCAGACCGGCCGAGAACCGTGATCGTCGACTAAAACTCAACTCAGATACGATTGAACATTTTTAATCTATCTCAGGTACTGATAAAGATTTTTAAAGTTTCTTCGGCTTAAATTAAAGATAATATTTTAGTCTCTATGTCGTATAATTTTCAGATATTTGCCACAATTTTCCTAGGTCATGCTAAAAATTGAAATCGAGGTAAAAAATTTGAGAAAATCTAGAATTTTTTTTAAAAACTCATCATTTTTTGTCGCTGAGTTATCGTGGTTCAAAGCCAGCAGTAATTTTTAATAGTACTTGCGCCAATCGATCTCATAATTTCCGACTCTAGGTTATCTCCAATTTTAAATTATTGAAATTCTGTTATAAATGAATGGTCTGAAAATAAAATTAACTTTAGAAAAAAAAACTAAAAACATTAAGTGATAAGATGACTAAAAAGGGTAAAAACTACATGGACATTGGGCGTGATCTCAACAGACCGAAAAGACGGATTATATGCTTTCACAGAGAAATGGAGGCATGCCACTGAAATCAGGTCGAGATGAAATGGGTCATACACATCCCTTTTTACACGCAATACTTTATATTCAGGGAATCGACCAATTATTTGCATAGTGCACATCATTAATTCAGCCTTCAGTAATAATATAAAAAAAAGATCGCAAAGTATTTCATACGTATTGTATAACATCTAATTATGGTATTATTCTTTTTAATGAAATTAAATTTCCTTGGAGTTATAAGAGTACTCAAGATACTTATTCTTTCCATTTTTCGCTGAGGGATAATAAGAACTAAATTAAAATATGGCCTCGGATTAATCTGTAAAACCTTTTCCATTCTCGATGAATTTACTCTAATATATGATAAGAGATTCAGAATTTAATGAGGTATTTCTGAGAAAAAATTTTTTTTTTGAATATTTACATAGCAGAGTATAAAAAAGCTCAATTGTGGGAAAATAAATGTATTTTTCTTCGAAAAAAGGGGAAATTTTTTTCTTTGAAAATACCAGCGTAATGATCATAAACTATTGAACTTACAAATTTGATCAAGCTAGGAAATAAACACGCATGCTACGCGCCCGTACATTATTTTTTTGTCTCACGCAATTTTCAAATTAAAATATAAAATGATATTTTTACGAAAAGTTTTGTATTTTATAGTATCTATTATCTAAAATAATCTAAAAGAAAAGCAAGATCAATATTTTTGTATAAACATTAGAGTGGTCTAAAATAGTTTTAGAAATAATTTTTCGAATTTTCATGCTTGTCACTCATAATATATGCTTTTTTTAAAATGATATTTAGAGGTTCCGCAACCTCAATAAAGTTTAGCACGTATTTCCAATAAGAAAAAAGACGTTTTTTTACATTTTATTCAGAATTGTTAATATTAGTTAAATCGAGTTTAAATTCATTATTTTTATAAGTCCCTAAAGACCTAAAATTTTACTTTCTACTGATAACTAGATGTTTGTATACATTGTTGAAACAATATATTTATGTTTCTAGCAATTTTCTTTTAAAATAAAATTAGAAAGTCCCGGTTTTTTGAAATTTTCAACTCGTTTTCAACTTTTCAGTTAAAGCGAGGCAAGTACAATCAATTATATCTAACAAAGATAATTTAAAAAATCTATTGTTATTTATAATAATAATGCTAGAAATTTGTAGTTTTTTTCTAAAAATGTTAACTTTATGTTCACTTTTCAATAAAAATGTGCCAATGATTAATTTAGGTCAGAAAACATAATTGTTTAAACAATTTATCATTTTTAATAATATTATCTTTGAATAATGCTAGAAAGTTGCGATTTTTTCCTAAATATTTAACCTTTTGTCTACAATAAGAGCGAGGTGCAAATTGAGACACTTTAACAAACATAATTGTTTAAAAAAACTTATTATTGTTAATGATAATTTTCTTCTATAGACATGCTAGATAGTTGTAGCTTTTTCTGAAATTTTTTACTTTTTCTGATCATATCACTTAAAGTCAGGTAATACTTTATACAAGTTCACAAAAGTAATTGTTTAAACAATTGATTATTATTTATTATTATCTTCTTTTAGACAATTGCTAGAAGGATACATTTTTCTAAAATTTTCAACTTTGCTTTAGTTTTTTTGTTATGAACAAATATAAAATAAACAATCTTTTTTTTCATTTTAGGAATGTATTTTTCTAAAATAACAAATATTTCTTATTTCTTCCTAACTTAAACATCAACAGAAAAACTAAAAATGTCAGAAAACTCCATCAATTTCTAGCATTCATTTAAGGGAAAATATTCATAAACAGTTATATACTGTTTTAAGAAATGTTTCTTAAATTGCATTAATTATTATCTCACTAAGTAAAAAGTGGAAAAAATGAACATTTCAGCAAAAACCAGAATTATTTATAATTTCTGTAGTATAGTTGTATATATTATATGATGAAAACGTAACCTTATAAAATTATTCGAAGAGAATATTATTTTAAATAATAATACATTGCTTAAAAAAATTCTCTATTCTAAGAGAAATTTGCTTAAAAGAATCATTAGTTGTTTGAATCATTTATGCAACCATCTAGTTATCAGTAGAAAGTATTATTTTCTGTATTAAAAACAGTTTTTATTTTTAAAAACAGCAAATAGATCATGATTAGCGCCAATGTAGCCCATTAATTGTTTCAAAGGATTGATTTCATTCTTACCAAATCTCCTTATTAATTTCCGACATAAACCTAAGAATTTTTGACGTTGAATCCAAAATTAAAACTAAGTATTCAAAATTCATCCACTCATTAGTATTAAGACACGTTATGAAAAATGTTGAGAAATATGCATTTGTTTATTTACAACGTGCGAGTAAAGATTTCTGCATTGTTTGATTAACAAATTATTCGTTCGTAAACTATTTATGAAAAATTGATGAAAATTTTAGGAGATGGTGAAAAATGAATACACTTAACAGTAACATTCTCAACATCGAGCTATTCGTTTTTGTAGCTAATTTATATAATTTTTCAATAAACAAATGCCGATTTTGCCCTATCTACACACGGAATTAAACATTTTTTTCAAGTATTGGGAAATTTTATCGCTTAAGATTCAGAAACCATTTAAACTTTTTGTGCTCCTAATTTGGGATAATGATAAATAATATTGCTTAGCCTTTTTTTTGTGACAGAGCAACAATATATAAAGTAATAATGTAAATTACATAACAGAAATAATTCAAATCATATTTATAACGAAAAATTAGCATAAGTTTACATTTGCTGTTTTTATCAACATTTTCATAAAAAACTTAATAAATGAGTTTTTCTCATAACTAAATTGATTTTACTGTTCAAAAGTGATTCACATGTGTCTTCAAAGAGATTTATATACTTCGAGATTTATGAAACATAAATAGCATAAATAGTTAACGACAATTTATTTCAGCAAATGTCCGAAACAAATGTTTCCTCGTAAAAAAATATTTTTTCTTGAATTATTATTGGAATGATATTTCTTGCGATGATTAATTAACGAACTTGTTAAAAAAATAAGGTATGTGATTAGTATAAATATTTTTTTAAACATAAACTAAGATTCATCATTTTTATCGAGCTTGAAACTGAGTTAAGCTGTCCAAAATAGAAAAATTGTAATACTTTTTTTTAATTGCTTAAAGTGAAATCTCTGACAGCCTATGCTTTCTCCGCTAAACAAATAAGTAGCTAAATTTAATAAAAAATCGATTATGTAAAGGTCAGGTTTATGCGAATCCGGCGTGGTATCCACCATAAATGAGTTTGGGCCCTTCGAAATCAACCGTAAGTCGGACTTCATAAACTGACGTCAGAGAATGAAGTTTTTTGTATACATAAATCTAAGGAAAGAAAAAATTCCCAGTAACGGTAGTTTTTTTAGAAAATTCCATTTTTAATGTAATAATCGAAAGAAAAAATGAACCCTATTAGCGCCATCACGAGAACGTCACTACTTAAAAAGGAATTAGATGAAACTGCTTTCTGCATCGGTTTTTTCCATGGCTTACCGTTCTTGTTACCGGCGATAGAAACAGTAGAGGATCTGCTTGGTTCTATTCTTGGGCGAACCTATCCAAAAAACTAAAAACTGCCATGAATTTGGGTCCTGAAGGATGGCAGTTTTTATTTTTGTCATTAGTTTCGCCCACAAACGGAACCAAGCAGATCCTCGTCCTCCGGCATGACCGGTAACAAGCATGGCCAGTCACAGAAACAAAAACCCGATGTAGACAACTGTTTTATCTACTTAGCCGATGTTACTGGATTTCTACCGGTGAAAAAATACTTAAAAGATGTTAGATTTTTTGGTATACTGCTCCAACTATTTCTTTCATCTATTTGAATCTTTCAATTGTATCTTCTTTCAACAATGTTGTGCGATTAGCTGATGTTTTGTGGATGTCAACCAGATAAAACTAATCAAAAGATGTTACATTTTGCTGGTATACTGGTCCATCGTCATACAAAATTTTCAAGTGAACTTGTACACCAAAAAACCGACATCCTCTAATTTGTTTTATCATAGTTGTATTTCCTTACAAAAGTGTTGTATGATTAGCTGATGTTACTGGATGTCGACAAGGTGAGCAAACAATTAAAAGATGTTAGATTTGTTGGTATACTGGTCTACCCATTTTTTTAATTTTCAATCCTTTGAAAGAATAATTCTCTATAGTTGGCTCGTGTCATAGTAGCATCTTCTTCCAACAGTGTTGTATAATTAGCTCATGTTATTGGATGTCACCAAGGTGAGAAAATAATTAAAAGATGTTCGATTTACTGGTATAATGGTTCATAGTCCAAAAAAATTTTCAGAGGGATCAGTATACCCGAAATTTCCAACATCATTTAATTTGTTTTACCTACTACTACTTTTTTATATTATATAAATAGTAGAATACTCTACTACTGCAATAGTGGTGTCATCGTGTTGCCGCTAATAGTGCGCACTTTTTTCGATTATTACATAAAAAATGCTACTTATCTATGATATATGCACCACCTTTTTCTGTAATAATAGACAAAGATGGTGTATCATAAAGTAGTTTTTATTGTAATTTTGAAGCAAGCATTGCGAAATAAAAATATGAAAACAATAAAGACTTTCTAGCAAAACCAATAGAATTTTATCCGAAAAACCACCTTTACTGTGGGTACTTCTACACTTTCGATTATGTGCACAAAAAAGAGACAAATTGACTTCTCCATTAGGCCTCAATTTACGAAGTCCAATTTAACGATAATTTTCAGTTGCCCTAAGGAGTTAGGTGTTATCCACTGAATATTAGTGCATATGATAGGATAGTTATGGTAGCGCTAGGTGCCCTGGTAATTCTGCGTGACACTGATGCGAAATTTGCCTGTTCTGCTGATTCATGCATTATGGTATACAGAATGTTCTGGTAACGAGAATAAGTCACAGAATAACGTTCTGCGTTCTCTCATGTCATGTCCACATTCATTGGATGCGATTACAAATGTTCCAACGGGTAAGAAATATTTACGTAGGTACCTCGCTATACTACAAAAATAGTCCACCATAATTTCAGACCTCCCAGCCCAAAATACTAGCTCTCAAAACAGGAGAAATAGGGTGATTTCTTACGAGAATTGGGAAATAAATTCATGTAAATACAATTGATTTATAGGTACCATATTGGATTTAGTATAAAACGCTCAATATTTCACGTAGAAATGTATTGCACTTTCAACAAAATAGTTGAATTCTCAACCAGAAAAGATTATCGACAAACAGATTAATTTTTAACCCAGAAAGACGAATTTTCAAGCAAATAATTTAATTTTTTACAAACATAAATTAGTTTTGGACCAAAAAGTTGGAATTACGATCAACTAGTTAAACCTTTAAGCAAAATAAACGAATTTTTAACAAAATAGTTCAATTTTCAACAAAAAAAATACAAATACAAATTTTCAAGCTGATAGTTAAGTTTTCAACCTTAATGGATCAATGAAAATAAATTTTCAGCAAAATATTTAAATATTTCACAATAATAAATTAATTTTTAACAAAAAAGTTGCATTTTCAACCAAATTTTCATTTAGAAATATAGATTTTCTATAATAAAAACAAATGAAAAATACAAAAAAAAGATGATCTACGTACTACAAAAGATGAATTTTGTATCCAAAAAAGTTGAACTTTTAAGCCCGAAAAACTAAATTTGTAAACAAAAAAGTTTATTTTTTAACTAAGAAAGATAAATTTCCAACCATATAGTTCCATTTATAACCAAATAGATTAATTTTTAATTTCAAAAAGTAGAATTTTTCGGAATACTGTAGAGTTTACGACCCAAAACGTTGAAATTTCCAAACAAAAAGTTAATTTTGTAACAAAAAGATCCATTTTTATAGATTATTAAAAATAATTAAAAATTTCGATTTTTTATAATAAATTCAAATACAAAATACAAAAATATTAATTTTCTACCACAAAAATTGAATTTGAAAAAAGAGAGGATTTTTAACAAAAAATGTTGCATTTTTAAATACAACTATTGACTTTCAAACTCATAAAAATGGATTTGTAACAAAATTTTCAATGCGTCTACAGCCAAATAGTTGAATTTTTAAGTCAAAAATAAAAAGTTTTCAGAAGGCGATAAAATTGTCTGCTTTAAAAGTTTAATTTCCAACAAAAAAGTTAATTTTCGTTGAAGAAAAATGAATTTTTAATTATAAAAGGCAAGTTTTTAACCAAAAATGGAATAGATAGAATCAACATAAAAAACAATTGGTAAGTAAATAAAGTTAAACTTTTATGCAAAATAAACGAATTTTTAACAAAATAATTCGATTTTCAACAAAAAAAGATTTTCTACTAAAAGAGATGAATTTTCAACACAGAAAGAGAAATTTGCAAGCTGATAGTTAATTTTTCAACCTTAATGGATCAATGAAAATGAATTTTCAGCAAAATATTAAAATTTTTCATAGTAATAAATTAATTTTTAACAAAAAAATTGCATTTCCTACCAATTTTTTATTTAAAAATATAGATTTTCTATTATAAAAACAAATGAAAAATACAAAAGAAGATGACCTACGTACCACAAAAGATGAATTTTTTATCCAAAAAAGTTGAAATTTTATTCAAATAGTTTGAATTTTCCACCTAAAACATGAATTTTAAACCAAATGTTCGAATTTTCAGAAAAAAGTTGGCTTTTAAGCCCGAAAAAATAAATTTTTAAATAAAAAAGTTTATTTTTTAACTAAGGAAGAAAAATTTAGAACAAAATAGTTGCATTTACAAACAAATAGATTAATTTTTAATTTCAAAAAGTAGAATTTTTCGGAAGACAATAGAGTTTTCGACCCAAAACGTTGAGTTTTCAAAAAAAAAGTTAATTTTGTAACAAAAAGATCCATTTTTATAGATTATTGAAAATAATTAAGAATATTGATTTTTTATAATAAATGCAAATACAAAATACAAAAATATTAATTTTCTACCACAAAAATTGAATTTGAAAAAAGAGAAGATTTTTAACAAAAAACGTTGCATTTTTAAATATAACTATTGACCTTCAAACTCATAAAAATAGATTTGCAAGAAAATTGTCAATTTTCAACTAAAAAAGGCCAATTTTTAACAAAATAGATGCTTCTACAGCGAAATAGTTGAATTTTTAAGTCAAAAATAAAAAGTTTTCAGAAGACGATAAAATTGTCTGCTTTAAAAGTTTAATTTTCAAGAAAAAAGTTAATTTTCGTTAAAGAAAAATGAATTTTTAATTATAAAAGGTAAGTTTTGAACCGAAAACGGAATTGATAGAATCAACAGTTGAATCCTTAAATTATAATGGATACATTTGTTTGCAGTAAAATAACAGTTAGTGTTTTAGATAAAGAAATTATTTTTTATTTTTACAACATTAAATTTTTAACTAACCGTAATAAATTAATAACTAACCAAATAAATGCAATCAAGCAGATTAATTTTGTACTAAAAAAGAAATACAAATTACAGAAAGCATATATTTGTAACCAGTACAGGAATAGTTAAATTTTTAGACAAAAGAATTCATTGTCAACAACAACAAAAAATCTAATTATCAACAAAAAAAATTAATTTTTAATATAATAATTAAATTTTCAACTAAAAAGGTGCATTTTCCACCAAGAACTGTTCTACAACCCAAATTCCAAAACCCAACTTGGTTTTTTATATTCCCGTGTCCTTTTTTTAATTTGGTTTCGACTTTTATCATTTGCAGGAATGAAAAATATTTCATATTTAAAAAAAAATCGAGGTTATTGAGTACTAAATTAATATAAAAAACTAAAAATTCTTTAGTTTTTAACCAATATTTCTCGAAGCTACACTGATGTGAATGCCAGTGCGAAGTCACAGCAACTCGCTCAGAGCAAGAGTTTTCTCGAAACAAAAGCATCTTTCTCTTGCCTGTTTCTTTAACCATGTGAAAATCCTTTTTACACAAACATAATTATTTTGCTGCAAAATTAATTAAACTTTATCGAAAATAGTCAATGTTTTCTGCAGAGGCATAGAACGATGTGATGAAGTTTGAAAGGCTGAACAAAAAGTACGTTACTACTTACAGTGAAAAATTAGGATAATGTAAGACACAGAATTTATCAATGTCACATTTATCATCCTTACGGGAAAAATTGTTCAAAAATCATAAAAATTCTTCATTGTCAACCACATTCATCAGTCAGACTTATTGTAAAATATATAGTCTTTGACATTCCAATATTTTTTAGCAAATACTATCAATAATGCAGTAATCATAGCTACATTCGCTATTCAATTATTTACTTATCTACAAAAGAATTTTCAAACTTGCGAGGAAACCGAATACTTTTCTGGTTTCGTTTGGAATTTATTTAACCAAACCATCTGTAATATCAAGGTTCACATTTTCTCTTTCAGAAATTAAAAACTTTATGAGAGTTGAGGAAAAAAGCACAGTTTTCATCTTTTCGCATACAGGTTATTTTTCAAAAAAATTTCGTAGACGCTCAACCAAATGTGGACTTCTCTTATGTATAATAAAGTCAATTTTATCTTGGTATCAGATGTGCTTTTTGGGTTTTTCTTTTACGAGTAATTTTCAAACATGTAGAACCGTGTTGGAGGGACATTTACGGATGGTATTCTTTACAATCTTCACAAGCAAAGCTTTCAAGTCTTAGGTTCTCCTTTCAACAATTTGTTTGAAAAGTATAAAATATTGCACCTGAAGATTTGAAAATTAAACTCGAGTAATGAATAATCAAACAAAGAGTATAATGAGTAATGAATAAGGAAGATGATAAATTGGTTATAGTAATTTTGTGAAATTTTCCTTGTTATCTGTATCCTTTGTTTAAAGTTTATTGTCGAATTTCAAGTGCATTCGGATTGCGTGTGCCATTTCTCTTTTCACAAAGCACACACCAGGGTTTTCCGGTTACGAGATCGTGTCTAGAGGTGGAGTTGCTGGTCGTCACCTGACAAATGGCTCTGTTTACAATGGCTGCAACCGAGCCGCGAGCTTCGGCGATTGTCCAACCACTGCTGGAGTCGTATAAAGGAGAAAATCCCCCGTCGTGATAAGAACTGCAGGGGAGGCGGCGGACGACCCTCCAATCACCCTAGACTCTTCTACACAAACATCCGGTTTGCTTGCCTTTGCGTCTGTTTCTATAGTCTATAGACTGCATCGATCTTCTCAAAATTTAAGGTAGCTTTTGCCACAACGCAGAAAATTTTTTAGACATTTTTTTCAATCAGAATCAGTGATCCTATAATCTAAAAAAAAGTGATTTAGGGGAAGCCGGGGGGAATGTGGGACAAGTTTTTTTTTTAAATTAAAGTACTCGCCGTCTGTTATGAAATACTACGATGTGAATTCTTATTTAAACACTATGAAACTTTATGTTTCAATTTCGTAAAAACTTCAATTTTGTGAAACAAGTAATTACGAATAAAAAACACAAATCAAAAAGGAGTTTTTTGACAGGACACGATCTGAGGTGAGATGGGGCACTTTAATTTTTTTTCAATCAAAAAAGTATATGTTCATGTTATTTTGTGTGGAGCAATATTATTTATAATGTTTTTAGATATAACTCGTTATCAATTTGAACTTTTGTGGAAAATAAAATATTGCACTGATTTTTGTTGAAAATCTGATTGGCTGTTGAATAACTTGATCGTTATGGTTGCAAAATTTTTCATTGTTCTTGCAAATACAGCTCTTAAATGATCTACTTTGATAAGAGAATAAACCCTAATTTCATTATATAAACTAGCTGCAAATTCGATTTTAAGTGTTTCCACTTAATTTGTATTTATATTTTTTAATATATTATAGTTTAATATTTTTGAATAATATATTTAGTATTTTAAACGGTAATTTTTCGAGCAGGAAAGGGTAAGGCGGTAATTCTGTCGCACCCTATCCATTTCCCAGATTCATGCTAAGTTAATTAAAGTTTTAATTTTAATCAATTTGAGAATGAAAATTTTCAAAATAATAAAAAAAAATGTAATACAATAACAAATCAGAAAAATCAATATTTATATTCAAAATAATGATTTTTTGGGTTGGAAAAAGAAAGGAGAAAATTCTGTAGCCCTCTATCCCTTTCCGAGCTTTACGCAAAGTTAATTAAAAACAAATAAAATAATATAAATAAATATAAATAAATTTATAATCAGAACGTCTTCTCTATTTATACATCAAATGTTTCAAACATTATAGATGAGCATAACTTTATACTCTTCCATTAAGTGTACTAATATTACAGATCAATCGATTCGTCTAGAACTAAGGAATAATTTTTATTCTTGCAATCAACTTTGAATCATATGTCAAAGAAAAAGTTTTACTATAAAAAATCTTTTTTCCAATATTATGCATTACCATATCTTTCTTGCACTTTATTAAAATATATCAATATTATAGGTTAATCGATCTACCTCGATTTAAAAAATCTTTTCTATTCTCGCATTAACTTTAGATTATGAGAATGAAAGAATAAAATATATGTTATATTATAAAAAATATTTTCCATAAAAATCGATTTTCTATATAATATAAATGACAGCTTCCTTACTCTTTAATAAAATTTATTGATATTATAGATGAATCGATTCATCTCAAACCAAGAAAGCTTCTATATTCTTGCGTCAGCTTTAAATTATATGTTAATGACGAAAATAAATTAAATCTGAAAAAAATTCCCTCCCCCTTTTTCCCCTTAAAGGGTAAAGAAAAAGAACCAAATACCCTTCCTTCTCTCTTTCTTCTTTAAAAAAAATTAATAAAAATAACTTTTTCTTATACAGGGTGAGCCATTTTAATCTATCCACCCCAAAATCTCAGGAAATAAGCGGTATACAAAAAAATTGTTCAGACGAAAGTTGCTCAGGAACATGAGGGCCATTTTTTTCAAAATCGGTTTTGACCTTGAGATCAATTTTTAAGGTTATGTGAAGGCTACATCGGCTTTTTTACATGGGAACTCCAATTTTTGACATTGGATTCTGAAAGAGCGGGAAATTTTACGTTCGAAATGATAGTTAAGAGTCAATTTTCACGAGGACAAATAAAGTTTAAATCGAGGTAAAATTTTAACAATCTACAGACATGTCTACAAATAAGGAATCAACATATCTAAAGTTTCGGGAAATTTAATAATATTATTCATTTAAATTTAAAAATTAGTAAATTGGATAATTTAAAATTGGCCAGTTTTAAACTCAAAGCGCTAAAATTCAAATTTAAAGACTTTTATTTTGTGAAATTTATTATTTTAAGAAATTTTCCAGGATTTTTTTGTATTTTAAATAATTTTAGAAGACTTCGATGGATTTAGGCAAATTTTAATAATTTTATAAAAGTTTTCAAAGGGTTTCAAAATATTTCACAGGATATTATGAAAAAGATTTTTATTTAAAACGTTCCAAATCGAATAACTTCAAATTCAAACTATTGTGAAATTTAATTAAAAAATTATACTTCTTTATTCATAATGTGTCCCCTAAGGGTTTACATGACTTCCATTCCATACCACTTACATTCCTCTTCTACATCCGTCCCATACGTGCTCCCATGTTTCCTCCTCCCAATTACATATTCTACACTTTCTGTTCTCTTCCTTTTCCCAATACCT
>JAAAKG020148429.1:0-10256 GCA_010014905.2 Druon quercuslanigerum | reverse complement strand
CTACCGGGTATAAACCGGGGACAAAAACCGGGTATATTTCCGAAAGAACCGGATAAGATCCAACTTCTACCCGGTTTTTATTTGAATTATACCCGTCATTTTAAGCAGGGGGAGATAAATTAGTTGGCTTATGCTTAAAAAGTTTATTACAAATACTTGGTTCAGGCATAAAATGATCCACAGTACACCTGGCCTGAAGGAAATAGCAACAGTATAATTGACTTTGTTGTTGCGGATAAAAGACTAAAAGAGCTAGTCAAAAATACAAGGGTCATGAGTGGTTCTGAATGCAATACTGATCATTACCTTCTGATCTCCAAAATTTACTCAGGTCGGGGATGGAGAAACAAGAGAATCAAGAAAACAAAACAAACGCGAATCAAAATTAAGAACCTACAGAAATCGGATGTGCGATTAGGTTTCCAAAATAATATAATTGAAAGCATAGGTAAGGCAATTTGAGAGCCGCTTATACGAAATAAAGATACAGAAGGTGCATGGATGGTGATGCATGGTGTAATGATAAAATTGAGGCTGCCCAAAAAATAAAAAAAGAAGCATACAGGAGAACTTTGAACATGGCAGGTCTTAGCGATGAGGAAAGAAATAAACGTACAAATGATTACAGATACAAAAAGAGGAAACTCAAGCGATTAACAAAAGAATGTAAAGATAAAATTAGAACAGAAGAAGAGAAGAAAATACAAAACGACTTTGAAGGAAGCAAGAACCTACTTTATAAAGCAATGAAGGGAAATAAAAGTACTGAATTTGTTAGAGACGCTTTCAGAGACTATTTTATGGGACAATCCGCAGCTGAAGATATAGGAAAACACAAATACGATGTACAACAGAATGCGTTAGAAAACTTGATTAAGAATGTATGTGTCACTGAGGTTAGGGATACAATCAAGAACTTGAAAATCGGTAAAGCTTCCGGAGTAGACAATATTAACGCTGAAATGTTTAGACACGGTGGCGAGTACATATCACATAGACTGCGCGACCTGATAAATCTATGCATAGAAATAGGAGAAGTCCCAGGTGATTGGAAAAGATCGATTATCGTGCCAATATACAAAATAAAGGGAGATAAAAGCGACTGCAATAATTACAAAGGGATCAGCCTATTAAGCAACGTATGTAAAATACACTTCAAAATACTTATTCGTAGGTCAATAAAAATAACAGAAGATAAGATTTGGGAAGTCCAAAAGTGGGTTTATGCCAGGAAGGTCATGCACGGATTAAATATTTAGCGTATGGCAAATCACAGAAAAAAGTTTGAGTTGGCAAAAAAGTTGTCTGTGCATTTATTGACCTAGAAAAAGCTTTCGACAAGGCAGATAGAAGTAAACTTTGGGAATTCCTGAAAGAGTACGGAGTAAATGGATGGCTCCTACAAGCTATAAGAACAATATATACGGGTGGCAAAGCGAGTGTAAAGGTAAAGGGGAAATTAAGCGACTGGTTCGATATTATGCAAGGCGTTAGACAAGGATGCGTTATGTTTTCATGGCTATTTATATTATTTATGGACAAGTGTTTAAGTGCGTGGGCCTCGAAACAGTCAGCGTACGTGGGTTAGCGTTCGCAGATGATAAGGTTGTTATGGCAGAGTCTATCGAAGACTTGCAAAGAATTTTGAATATACTGAAGGCAAGCATGAAGAGCATGGGCCTCAAAATTAGCGTAAATGAAACATAAACTATTATGTTCGAAGGAAAGAGTCAGAAAACAATATGCAACATTATCAGAAGTAAAAATATATCAAATAAGGCTGAAATGGCAATACATAATTCCATATTTGTACCAACTGTGTTATGCGGCAGCAAGACATGGACATATCAAGAAAAAGACAGGAGTAAAATTAACGCGATTGACATGAGATTCTTGCGCATAATATGCAGGAAAGCTCTGATTGACAAAGTGAGAAACGAGATAATTCCTAAAGAATGTAGTGCGAAAGGGACGCTAATTGACGCATGGGAAAGAAATTGGTTAAGATGGTTCGGGCATGTTGAGAGTAAATAGCAGCATGCTCAGAGGAAGACCGCAGAAAAAACGATCAGATCTGTAAATGTGACCCTAGTTAGAAGGGACATAAGAAGCTATAGAAACACGAGAGCCTACATGAAAAAATGCATGGACGTTAAAGAAGCTAGAGAAGTATGACAGGACAGAAAAGTATGGCGAAAGATAGTTAATAAGAAGAGTGTCAGTAGAGTGAGTGACGCCTGAATAGTCCGGGTGTTGGCAGGGGTTCCCATAGCTATTTATAGGTCACCACGAAAAGATAGTTGATATCTATGTTTTTTGGCCCGCAGAGTCGATTTTTCGAGGGTGCGAGGCCGGCACCCTGATCAGTTTTTTGTTATTAACAATTTAATTGTTTAAACAACCATAACTTATTACCTATAATATTTACGAAGCTTCTGATGAAACTTATGAGGCCTCATTTCAAAAACAAAAAACTTTACCCTTCAAAACGAGCCCTCACACGTACATTTTCAAGCATTTGGAACAGTTTCGTATCACCTGAAAGATAAAATCTTAACCCAAAAATGGCACTTTTAATTGTTTAAAGGCCTCTCGTGCAATGAAGACTAAACATTTTCATAAACATAACAACGCCATATTATTCCGCATAGCAAAAAAAAACTTTTAAGCCCTTACTCGAAATCCCGAGAATAATGGTTAATAACTTATGGCCAATTTTCGGACCACGGCCGGATACCGTTCTGCGCGGGCACCGCGGTGCGCCCCCGCACGTGAGCCTACGCAGCTTGCAGACCAAGCAGCCACGTCGTTTTACATTATGTAGCCTAAATATTTTACCAAACAACAATTGAAGAATTTTAGTTTATTGTTTTTGCACTTTTTGGATAATATCGTCCACAAAATATTGCTAAACATTTTTTAACCTATTCAATTTCACACCGACATGAAGTAAGTAAGTGCATGCCATAAAATAAATTATATCATGGTGTTATTTATTACCTATACTTTTAATTAACTTTGGCAAAATTCACACCTCCATTCACATATAATGTAACAGTTTTATATTGTTAGACAATTGAATATTACTGTCCTAAAAGTATACAACCTTTTTACAATATTTACACGTTTCAAAGATTTTCACAAGTTTTAGCTTTAATACAAGCGCAAAAAGAAATGCAAGGTAGTCTAGAAGCTTTGCAAATACAATATTTTGTTACATATTTTTTGCAATTAAAATTAGGTACCAATTCACTGACTGGTGGGTACAAAACGTTAACTTTTTGAGGGACAAGAATATTTTCGTGTAATTCAAATCCAAAATCCTGCGGATCAATCCGATTATGATATGTGTTCAATATATTAATCTGCTCATGTGTTACGTAGAATGCCCTCAATATATGAAGTCTAATGAAGTAAAGCTAAAACTTGTGAAAATCCTTACAACGTGTAAATATTGTAAAAGGTTGTATACTTTTAGGACAGTAATATTCAATTGTTACATTATATGTGAATAGCTGTGTGAATTTTGCAAAAGTTATTTAGAAGTATAGTTAATAAATAACATTATTATATAGTTTATTTTATGGCATGCACTTACTTACAATGCCGGAGTGAAATTAAATAGGTTAAAAAATGTTTAGCAATATTCTGTGTACGATATTATCAAAAAAGTGCGGAATAATATGGCGTTGTTATTTTTATGAGAATGTTAAGTCTTCATTGCACGAGTGGCCTATAAACAATTAAGAGTGCCTTTTTTGGGTTAAAATTTTATCTTCCAAGTTCTACGAAACTGTTCCAAATGCTTAAAAATGTACCTGTGAGGGCTCGTTTTGAAGGGAAAAGTATTTTCTTTGAAACGAGTCCTCATAAGTCTTAAAAGCTTTAGCCTAGGCCGACATACGACCGATTGAAAAAGAAAAAAACGCATTTTTCCAGTTTTTTGCACTAATTTGCCTATAACTTTGGTGCTAATGAATATTTTTTCAAAATTTGAAAAAGAAAATATTTTTTAGAAGATTTGCAACAAACCAGTTTTATCAGAAGCTCGGTAAATATTATAGGTAATAAGTTATGATCGTTTAAACAATCAAATTGGTAATAACATAAAACTGACAAGGGTGCCGGCCTCGCACCCTCGAAAAATCAAATCTACGGGCCAAAAAGCATAGATATCAACCATCTTTTCGTGGTGACCTATAAATGGCTACGGGAGCCTCTGCCAGCGCCCGGACTAGAATCAAAAGACCTTGGATACTAATGGACCTAAGTGGGGAACGTCACATGACGACTTTATGAAGATCCTCACTTAGGGTGATTGCTAGAGAGATTGATCAGCAACCTGGGTCGGAGCAGTGTTACGGAATAAACTTGTTATTTAAATAAATAACACGAGAACTCCAGATTCATCTAAAAATTCTATAACCCCTTGCTTACACTACTCCCTTCGCGTCCGAATGAGTCACGCATACCCCGAATGGGAAACGGCTTACTAGTGTAATAATAATAATAATGTCTATATACACTATAGTCTGCAAGGAGAGCGGTGACAATGAAAAAGTTCAAAATTGAATATTATTCTATTTTGAGTGTTTTAAATTCAAATGACAAAATGCGTGTCTTCTAGAATTTGAATATATTAATTTAAGTGGCCGTGATCAATTGATTCTTAACTGTTCAATTTTTATTTGCAGTTAAAAAGTGTTTTTTTTCAACCCACGATTCCTGAAAATTTCTGTAGATTCTTGTAGTTGTACTTTATTGTAAATTCTTGTAGATAATAGAAACTAAAATATACAGTAAAGGCAAAAAAAAAGTACAAAATTCGTCCCAATAATAGAAAAAAGTAGTTACCATGGCAATATATGAATTTTATGTAATCTTTTCATAATCGCATTTCTGTAGACAAAGTTCTGTCTCTAAAACAATTTTCAATGGATTTTGCTAATAAAATAGAGTCTGTGCTTGGAAAAATGGTCAAGATGTGTAATTATTTATAAGAAGGTTTTTTTTGCTTTTACATAAGAAATGTTTGGTTAGTCAAAATGAATGGAAAATTGGAAAAAACTTCCTCACATAAAAGTAGATTTGCAAAACTGAATCCCTAGGAAAACTCTTATATAGTCGACAGGTCAGTATAGTAAAGCAGAAGAAAAGGACTGCTCAACTCTGAAGGGCCCGAGAACTTGCAGGTAAAATCCTGTCCGTGAGCGGATATCGTGTGCACCGGTTGACATCTGCCAAGGATTAAAATTTTACGACCGATAGAACTTGTAATTTTGTAATAAATGATTCGCTTATTCAAAATTCGGAACCTATCAGTCTCAAGAACTACATACATATGCCGTGGGAAAAAATGTATAACATTTTTAGCTTTGCCATCCTAAGAACATAATTATTGCAGTTTTAGAAAATTGTTGATACATAAAAAAAATACAATGGAGATAAATAATATAAACATTCTGTAAAATTTAAAGCGGATAAGTGATGACCCTCGGAGGTATTGAGAGCCTTTTGTTGTCGGTGTCCTCACAAAATCCTCTTGGCTATATCTTGGATATGTCTTGGATGAAGAATTAGACATGACGAATTATTTTTACTCGGTAACACCGTTTTCCCCATTTTGGAACGGTATTATACTAAATTCTCATTCATTTTTTTCACTTATTCTACAACAATGTCTCTCAGTGTAGTATATCTAAATATCAGTAGTTGATTTCAATCCCTAAAACGTAAGGTATGATCGTGGGAATGATTGTAAACTTGTTACTAAAAATACTCAGGATGGTATTAATAATAATCTCTGAAGTAACTTTATTTCATGCAATTAAAGTTCCGACCCTTTTCCTTTAATATTACCTTATGATTATCAAAATAACCAATCTCCCTCTAAGCTCAATCCTTAATTCATTTAGAACCCTTTTTGCCAAGAGAGCTTGTTTTCGACGACGGGGATTATCACCATCACGAGTATTTGAACAAACTGACGGTGAAAGATGAGATCATTAAGCTCTTGAATGTGCAGGATATTAAGTACGACTCACCACAACGGTTCTGTAGTAGAGCAGTAATCCTATTTATGCTGTGAATTGCAAACTAAAAGCTACGAAGTAGCGACTTGACCGGGAAAGACTGAGAAATTACCAAGAATTTTATTGACCGGAAAAGAACCAAGAAATGGCCGGATATTTTAAATAAAAACTTGGCATTTACTTCTGATTGAAGAAAAATTCAAGATTTTATTATTTTAAAAGTATTTTGGTAAACTTAGAAAAGTAATTTCTACCCATGTGTGAAATTCGGACGGATGCCACAGCTTGACCATCGGCCCAAAATCAGCCCTGCTTTTGTAATCAATCTACAGTAACCAGAGTTGGGCCGACATTCAGCCCAATTCATGCCCAACTATGACACGACAGTCGCATAAATTGTGGCTGATTGGTCAGTACGATCGCAATAATGCAGTCGACAAAGTTGGGCCTACCGCACGACGGTTGGCCTGACCGTGGGCCGACGGTCAGTTCGCACCTGGGTTATCTAAAGTACTTTTTCATTTAAAAATGTTTAAAACTAGAGTAAATATGGGCGCCACCGAAAACACGTTTCTCTTATTATTACTTGCGGTGAGCATGATAACTCTAGATCAGATTATCTGAAATCAAAAAACCAACAAGATTTTATTAGTATGTTTCTTATACGGAATTCGCGTAAGAAGGGATTTTCATTGAAACAAAAACTTTTCTTTTCTTTGCCAAAGCACCGAATATTTGAAACCGCGAAAATCAAAATTTGTGTCAAAATCGTTGCTGTTTTTTTTAATCAAAATTTTTCTAACCCCTTTTTTTACGAACTCCGTATAGGAATATACTAATGGAATCTTGTTTGTTTTTTACAGAGTATATTCGAACTTTTTTCTCGAGTCATTGAGTCAGTTGAAAATTCGGCTTAGAATCTACCCTAATTTTTTATATTCAGACAATCCTTTGGCTTCTTCACGTCGGCCCAAACTTCGAAAACAGTTAATTTAAAAAAAAATTAGTACAATTAAAAATTCAAACAATTTAATTAAATTAATTAGTTAAATTTAATTTTAACAACAATAATTTTTTTAGTTTCATGTTGGAATTATTATGTTATCTTCATTTATTATCATTAATGCATGGCAGCTTGAAAAAATCTTAGTCGGCCCAACTCTGTTGCCGTACATCGGTTACCAAAGCAGGGCCGACTTTGGGCTGATGGTCAAGCTATGGCATCCGACCGAATTTTGCACCTAGGTACCAAACAGACGTGTTTTGCCGCAGCGGCCATATTTCCCGCAGTTTTCAAAATTTTTAAATCAAAAAGTACTTTAAAAAATGTTCTAATCGAACCTCTCTAGTCCATTAAAATAAAATTTTGTTAGTACGACTAGAAAAATATCGAAAATCCCTTAACATTATTAGATAGGTAATTTAAAATATCAACTTAGGAATTTCTGAATTTTCCCCACATGTCCGAAATTACCCCTTCTTATGGTACTTTTTCATGTTGACATTAGTGAGTAGTTGTTCTCATGCATGAAAAGAGTTTTTAATCCAATACTAAACTTTAACACATAATGATATAAAATAAATTAATATCGAATGTTTATGAACTTATTTGAACACGTGAAACCATAATTTAATTCACTTGACTTAACGCAGAAAATTTAAATTTTTAGCGTGAGAACCCCAGAAATGATCGCTTCCTTTTTATTATGTAAAAAGCAAGCTTGTCATATGATTTAAGGAGCGTAACATTTCTTTAATCTGATTTTGTAAATTTTAAAATGAAGCTATTTTTTATGAGAAAGAATTTTTATTTGATTGCATTATGAGAAAAACATTTTGCAATTTTCCGCTCTGTTATGTTACAGTATGTTTAGAATGAGCATCATGAATTAAAATCAATCTTTGCCTTTGGCGGGAAATATGAATATGTTACTCATATAGTTGTGCACCAACGTTGAAAAACTTGACTGGCAAAAACTTCGCGTTTCAAATGTCACCTAATACTGCGTAATATAATACTTAATAATAATAAATTTATCAGCTTTAAAATTTCTATAATTTTAATTCAATGGCATGGCTTTGAATTGCGCTTTTCCTAAACCATTTAATCTGACGCCCTAAAACTAAAGTTTTTTCTGAAATTATTATAATTGTTAGAATAATTATTTAAAATGACCAGACCATTTCGCTTTTAAATATTTCAAAATTCCATATTAAAAGCCTTGATAGTTTTGTTTCTGATAATTTTATATGTAAATATAAGCAATTTCGATCCGAAAAGCTTGAAATTGTACAATTTCAAAAAACGGAATCATATTACAGCATTCTTGTTGTTTTTTTTTAATGTTTTTTTTTAATGTGATATTTTACAATTTTCCGATTTTTACTTAAAGATTTAAACTAACATATCATTTCAAATTGAAAAACATTTTATTGGAAAATTTCAAGAGTTAATAATAGTTCTAAAGGAAGATTTGACATTAACAAATTAAAAATTATGTTTAAAATAACAAAAAGACCAAAATTAAACTAATATGTAACTGAAGTTGATACATCAGTAAATTCCTAATTTCGATGATTTAAAATGGTTAAAATAATTATAGAGTTCTGGATTTACATGTTTAATGGTGAATTTAAGATTTTTCCCTTTTATAGGTTTTAATTTTGCAACTAAAATGAAATTAGTTGAATTTTAGAAAATTTAACTAGCCATTTAAAAATTATTAGTTTTTAAGTGATTTAGAGTTACTTCAAATAATTGAAATTCAAGGTTTGACATTGCCTTATTTTCTAAATTTTTAGTCTGAAATCATTCGCAATTTTGTAATTCCTTAATTTAAAATAAAAAGGTTTACTTTGCTGGTCTTCCATTCAAAATTTATACAATTTCATTCATTTTTCCTATTAAATTGTCAAAATCGTTCAATATTTTTTTATTTGAGAAGCCTTCAATTCTAAATTATTATTTACTATTAAAAAATGTTAAAACATAATGTTACAAAATTGGTTTTTAAATTTATTTTTGAATCTTTTTCATGCTAGGAAATAAAAATACAGAGATATAAACGCGCTCTTTGTCCGAGTGAAATAACTGCTAGTATGTAATTAAATGCATATTTGCATTTTTCTTTATCAGACATAAGGATTTCCTTATCCTACTTATTTCATTCAAAGTAAATTAATTTCTTTAAAGAGGCTTTGCTGCAGCTTATCCATTTCCGCAATTGATCATATATGTGAATATCTGTGTTTCGCAAAGAGAGTTAATTTTTTTCTAAACCGGGAGAAATCATTAATATTTACCGGGAGATCCGGGAGAAAGCCGGGAGACGGAAAATTGAAAAATAGTGGCCACCCTGGTTTGATTATACTGCTCGTTTTCCTTGTTTTGTAATTCCACTTGTACTAATGTTGGTTTTTCGCATTCGAAACCTACATAAATATAAAATTAATATTTAATTTTATAGAGTATCCTTATTTATTTTGAGCTGCTGAATCCGAATCGGACCTCAGAATTGGAACTTAACGGAAAAATTTTCCCCTAGTCTAGGGCTAAAGTAAAAAATGTAGGGACTTATAGAATCTGCGAAGGTGATAATTATACAATAGCAGAATGTTAGCACTTTTCAGCTAATAAATGCACTTTTATGTATTTTGAGCCGCTTAAGCCAAATCTGATCTCAGAAATTCCCCTAGGCGTCTGATTTTGCCCCTAGCCTAGGAGAAAAACTTAAAATCAAGAGAATTCTGGGACCTGCTAATGTAATATTTGTACGATGGCAAGGTGATACGAACCTTTATGTTTATTGAGTAACTGAATTCATATTTCTCCTAGCCTAGGGAAAATAGTAGGAAATTAAGAAAACTTTGTGTTCTACACAGAGTATATTCATATGCACTGAGATTGATTAAAGCTTGTGAGTAAATATAAATTTTTCGTGTATCTCGGGTAGCTTAGTACAAGTGTAGCCTCGGAGCGTCTCCTACAGAGTTTCTGTTTTACCCAAGCCTAGGGGAAAATTAAACAGAAGGTTAGGGTTTTACGCAGACTACATTTGCGTGCACAGAAGACGATGAATAAATACAAAATCTTTTCAAATTTCGAGTGGCGGTGTTGAAAAGTGACATAGATTAACTTTTTAGTGTCACAAGTTTTCCGTAGCCTACGCAAAATACTGGGAAATTGGGGGCAATATCAGGATCTGAATACACAGGTTATATTTA